>JAJMGN010000214.1:0-156135 GCA_030575015.1 Cephaloascus albidus | reverse complement strand
TGATCCAGTTTATTCGTTCTCTTGATACCTCGTTAATCAAGCCAGATTTGGATCTATTTCAACAGCGATTCAAGTTCAACTGCGGTTTCTATCTTGTTAGCAGCGATTAATTATCAGTTTAGGTGCATGAGCTGACGTTTGCTTTTCTCAAAGCCTGACTCAATGTAATCTCTTCGGTTAGATTAGTGAGAAGGCTTTTGTCACCTACTTGTCTCCTCTCAAATTTGCAAGTTCCAATGAACCTTATTATCTTATTGATATTCATTATTTCATGGATATCGATTATTTGAAAGAAGTCACTAAAACTATTCACATTCACTTGGAGAATAATCTTTGCTTTACTAACCACCTCACATTCACTAAGGAAATGATCTATGCTTTCTATTGAATCTTCTTTGAGACATAGGCAGCATTCTTGATAACTGTTACTATCAACATGGTTGATTTGATAATACGTACCACCTAAAACAAGCATGTGTAAAGAATCTGTAGATCCAAAGCTTTGTTTCTCAATCTTTTTAATGAGTTTCCAAAATCTCTTCAACTTCTCTTCTAGCTCTGCTGGAGTAAGAATACTTTCAGATTCAGGATTAAATTAAAAAAAATGAAAAAAAAAAAACATCCAGACACCAGCCAACATCATTATGCATAAATGTTTGATTCACAATTAGGATTATACTACCCTATCTACGTTTCAACTTTCAACTATGTAAGTATACTACGTATCAGATAATATTGAATATATACTAATATATGAATAGGTCCAAGCTGGTAAATAAATGGGAATGAATTTGAAAATACAAAAGCTTATCCACTGATCAGAGATATGTACTAATCTGGAAGATAAGATTGCCCAAGAATCATGATCACATCTCTAATAATGCCTCAGGCGAACCACGAATTAACAATACTCAAGAGTATGAGTCCCAACGTAGCTCAACAACAAGCTCAACATACCGTTTCGACCTCTACCTTAAACATATGATAATATTCTACCCACACCTATACATACAGCACATACTCGCTCACTAGGTGGTTTTTGAATAATGATAATACCATATCCACGACACGCTCCACACAAAAGTGGCTCATCTGCTCCACCAGGGCGTACAAGAGCAGGAGTCTTGTGACGACCAATTAGGGAAATTATGTTCTTAGGGCAACTATCGTTGAAGTTTAGTACTGAAGGTGCTGAAAAAAGCAGAGCACAAGTTCCATCTGGAGTTTTCTCGCTGAAGTATCCTTTTGGATGTCTGAATATATTCGGAGGAACTGGGTCTGAATTAGTTTGATGTGTCTCTGGTTTCATTGTATGGACTATAATGGCCAAAAATATTGATAATAAAGAAGGACAATATACACCTAGTATCAATTCAAACTCGCTTTTTTTTATAGGTATCACTTCTATTACAAACTGACTTGTCACATACCCATCATCATACCGCAACATAAATGCTTCAAGTTCTGCTTGCGAGAGGTGTTGTTTATATCCTCATTATGACTTGTCAGTTGATTTTTTTTTAAATGTGGTACATAAGATGCGTGAAGATTGACCTTTGGCATGTACACCACCCAATGGGCCCTAACTCAACGTAACTCGCCGCTTGTTCTGATTAGTCTCGTATAATACCAGTTTGAACTTTGAAGAATATAATTTGGAAGGAAACTTTTCAATTCTGGACTTGACTTGTTGCAGCTTGAGCTGTTCCTGTTTATATCACGATTCACTAGCTTCAAACATTTCGCAGCCCAACGAAAAATGCACGCCGAAAAATAGATCTTTCCATGATGATTCAAGGTTCAAACTCTCATCGTTTCATCTATTAACCAGCCAGTAATCCTTATATAAGATCCTCTTCCAAATTGAAACTTGGTCAAATAAAATAAAAACTGAAAAATTCATAAGTAAAAAATACCGAAAAGTAAATAAAGGGAAACATCCAAACACCAAATTGCGCAAGCCTCAAAATAACATCACGTGACCAGTAATTTTGTTGATTCAATTTTTCAACTTAAGAAACACGTTAAAACTGATCAAAATATTAATGGTTTATCTGATTTATCTGTCAGCGATATGATCTGGTTATCTGAAAGACAAAGTATGTGTTCCTCATGAGCTAGAAAGAGAGCAATGCGTTATTTTTACTATTCGATTACCGTTTTTGTTCCTCCGATTTGATCTGGGTTCAAAGCAGCACAAAAGACTAATATATATCATAGAAATTGGTGTTGGATTCACTGCTGGTGGGTTGCTTTTTTTCCTTTTTGGAATCATGGCTTTTTTCGATTCTGCGTTTCTTGCATTGGGTAATGTATGTATTGTATATGTTTTCAATCTGTTTGATGGAAACTAATAACAAAAATTATAGATCCTTTTCGTTATTGGGCTAATTTTGATCATCGGACCTCAAAGAACAGTCAATTTCTTCACTAGACCTACCAAGATTAGAGGGACAATATGTTTCGCAGTTGGGATTTTGTTGATCTTAATGAAAAGATCATTCATTGGGTTTATGATCGAAAGTTTTGGTATTTTGGGTTTATTCGGGTATGTATTCGTTGTGTTTTTTTTCCCCAAATTTCAATTGAACCATGAACTAATTTTTAGTGACTTCTTTTCCATTATCGTTCAATTCCTTAGAACTGTGCCTTATATTGGTGATCTATTATCTCATCCTTTGATTGCACCTGTAAGTATGCTTTTTATACCTCTATTTCCCGACACAATTACTAACATTCAGACAATTGATAGAGTTGCTGGTGTCAACACCTTACCAGTTTGAGTCCTGTCACAAACTACAATTAACAGCAGAGATAGAACATCATCACGTATGCTACTTTCTTTTTTACAGGATTGCCCCCCCATGTATCATTATTGTATAATAACAGTTCTTAGCAACATAATTAATATTTTTTTCCAGGCTATATATATTCCACTGCAGTTCCGTGTGCTCCTCCTCAATTATTATATCTCTTTCCATTATTTCATCATATAAGTATGCTCTTTTGGCTGATTTTCGTAGAATTCACTGTTTGTATATACGTTTCACGCTCATAATCATATCCCGTTAAAAATTGAGTGTGTGAACCGGATTCGAAAATCTCATCATCGCATAAACTTTTTGAGCCTCACAGAAAAGAAAAATTTATATAAAATTTATAGAGATTTGAAAGTAAAAACAGATTTGAGGATTCAAGCTTTTTGAAGAGAGTTTGATTCAGGTACCCATATTCTATTACCATGCCACCAAATAGATCATTCAACAGAAGAAATGATAGAGGATCACTCGACGTCAGCGATGTTTTGGGCTCTGGTGCTTCAAAATTAAAGAAGAAAATACGTGATATCGAAAGAGTGTTAAAGAGAGAAGATTTGCCTGGTAAAGTCAGGAATGATAACGAAAGGGCCTTACAAGGTTTGAAGACTGAATTGGAAAATGCTCAATTTAATTTAAAGAGTAGAAAGAATGCTAAAAAATATCATATGGTTCGGTTCTTTGAAAAGAAAAAGGCAATCAGAAGATTGAAACAAGCCCAAAAAAACTACGAAGAAGCCTCAAAAACTGAAGTCAGAAAAGATATAAAGAAGGCCAGAATAGCTCTTAAACACTGTGAAGTTGACGTTATATATGTCGTTACTTTTCCAATGCATGAGAAATACATATCTTTATATCCAAAGGCTAAATGCGATGAAGAAGAAGAAGAAGAAGAAGTTGAATTAGATGAAAAGACCAAGAGAGGTCTTTTGGAAACTGATCAAAGAAGAATAGAATTGAAGAAAGAAGTTGAGACAAAGATGAGTAATGGTACTTTCTCATTCACCATTGATGATGTCTTGAAAGGGAGACATATTAGAGTTCATCAAAGATCTTCAGCTAATGTTCCAGAACCTGATGCTCCAACCCAAACATTCGAAGGTGGTAGAGACAGTGAAGATGAATTCTTTGAATGATAGTCCTGTTCTATTAGTTTGTTTCATAGTTATTGTATATTAGAAAAAAATCTATCAACGGGGGTACGATTTTTATTATTGAATTCAAAATCAGTAAAAACTATTGGTTAAGTTTGTTTTTGAAGAATAACTGAAGGTCACCTATACGGCTACATTTGCATAATTTAAGATTAGTATAATTAATGTTTTAATTTTAAATGAAAAGTTTATCTCATAAAAATATGCTTTGTAGAGTATTGAATATCCATAGAATCACTAACACAAATAATAGATAATTCATGACCACCCATTTCAGGCGGAATGTCTAATGAACACAATACCCTGGCCTTATCCTTTGAATCACGAGGTGATAATCTTGGAGATGCTCTCTTCATTAAAAACAACTCATCTGTATTTTCATCACCTATAATCATAAGCCACGTTTCTCTTTGAGCTTTTGGAAATTTAGGGCAGTAAACCTTGAACTCAGAATTCAATGGGCTGTTGTCATGTAACAATTCAATTTCAATCTTTTCCAAACTATCTTGCTTGACGGACAACTTACCAGTTGGTAACTTGGTAGCAATATTCAAAAACTCTTTCTTATATTCAGGAGATACTCCAATTCTGTCAGCCAAATTCGATAATTTACCATATCCCATTTTACCGATATCTGATAATTTTGTGACATGTCTAGCTGGTTTGTTCGAGCTTGATTCCCCATCTCCCTCAATGATATCTTCAGCTTCTGGTAAAGGACGTAATATCAAACCTGGTAAAGTGAAGACAGAATCATCATCAAACCAACAACATTGCTTGATGCATTGCATTAACTTGGCGAATGTTAACACTGTAGACAAATAACCTAATTCAGATGCAGCATCAATATATGCTTGAAGAATACGTAACGACTGATCTAATACTGAAACAGTATCCTGAGCATAATCAGCAATTGGTAACTCAACTCTACTGATAAAAGCTTGAATTAACAAATATGTTTTGACATGCGGATCCCAGATGAACTCACAGTTCAAGTCTTCAGCTTGATATCTCATTTCCTGCGACATCTCCATATTAATCAATTCTTCACCATGACGGGTCGGTAACTCATCATATTCAGCTGCTTCAGCTAACCACATCAAACAATCTCTAAATGACGCACCTCTAGTTATTTTTGATGTTAAGTTTCCAATTGTTTTGTGTGAAAGATAGTAGTATGACGAAATATGTAAGAAAGGTGTGGCCTTGATCGATTCCTCTCCATCGCTAAGGACACATCTTGAATTTTTCAAATTTTCAACAGTTTGATCAATCAAACCTGCCAAGTATTTACTGATACCAGCTGTAGAAGTATCTTCAATACCATAAAATGTTGGATTGTTATGAGCTCTTCTGTATAAAAAGGTCCAAGTTAAGAAGTCCATGGCATCTTGCCTTGTCTTAATAGTGCCGGCGGAAATTTCAGCACCAATGTGGTTATCCAAAACTTTGTGTAAGGATGACTCAACAGGGAAACCAATGTTCAAGAAATGCTTATAGAAACCTTTTTTGGATTCTTTGGTGTATACAAATGCAATACCACTCGTGTCATATGCTGGACGACCAGCACGACCCATCATTTGTAAAATATCAGTCAAGTCCATATCTCTATAGCCTTCAATCTTAGCGTCAAAGAATTGAGTACCTTTAATAATAACAAGATGCGCAGGTAAATTAACACCCCACGCTAAAGTACTTGTTGCTACTAAGATCTGGATCTTTCCTGCTTCAAACAATTTGTGACTGATTTGACGATCTGACTCAACCAAACCAGCATGATGTAAACCCATACCAAATTGTAATGATAAACGTAAAGTATCATCTTTAACGTTTTCGGACACTGCTTGAAGCTCATCATCATTCATTTTCAAGAATCTTCTTGGATTATCTTCCATACCGCATAAGTGAATAAGGTCTAAAGCAGTAAGACGAGTTTGACGACGTGAAGCAACAAAAATCAAGACAGGCTTCTCAGGAGAGTGCTGTTTGATTGCCATAAATGCAGGTTTATTCATAGTTTTCATCAATGGACAGAACGCTAAGTTATCAGCGAAACCGTCAATATACATTTGTAACGGAACCGGGCGAACTGATTGCGGGAAGTTAAATAATCCTTCTTTGACGCCTAGCCATCCTGCCATATCCATTGCATTTGCAACAGCGGTTGACATACCCAACAATCTGACTTGCTTCTTAGTCTGAGAGGATATATAATTCATACGACTGACAATCATTTCAAGAATAGGACCACGATCACTAGCTAATAAATGGATTTCATCCATAATGACTAATGAAATTTCTTGAACAAACTTTCTGGTTTGCCAGTTACGAGAAATACCATCAAACTTTTCTGGGGTAGTGATAATGATATCAGCTTCTCTAACTTCTTTTGCATCTGGTAAAGAATCACCAGTCAACTCAACTAATTTATGACTGGTGTTTTTGGTAATACGCTCTCTCCAGTCATCAACCCTTTCTCTGACTAATGCTTTCATTGGTGCGATATAAACCACCTTCGATTTTGGAAACTCTTTGAAAGCATGCCATATAGCTAATTCTGCAACAACAGTTTTACCAGACCCAGTTGGAGAACCAACGAATACACTGGAGTTTGTATTATATAGCGAATGGAATGTCATAGTTTGCATAGGATTGAAATAGGCAAATTTTGGGGAGTATATCTTTTCAATTTCAGGGTTGTGTAAAGCAGTAACTGGTAAAGGTTGAAGTCTTAAAAGATTAGTTCTCAAAGTTTCATTATGAGGTCTTATCAAATGTTGAAATGATATAGCATGAACTGTTTCTGAGCCTATCCAATTATCAGAAACAATTCTAACAATAACCTGTGGAGGTAATTTCTCTGCTAACGGAATCATGAAATCCATTTCATGATTAGCTTTCATCTGCTTTCTGTTCAATATAAATTTTTCAAAATGTAAAATTTCTGATTTATCTGATTCTTCAACTAATACCCAAAAGAATTGTGCATTTCCATGATATCTTTCATCCCATACGAAGTCAGGCTCAACATCAATATGAACTCTTAAAACATTGCTGGTGATTGGAAAAATTTCTGCATCAACAATCAAATGGGGAAAACGTCCAATGAGCTTGTACAAAATAGAACCCATACGATTATTATGTACTAAATCGCCTAGTTCCTTCGAATCCATATCACGTAGTAACTCCATTGATGGGTTCTTTGCACGAATATTTTTCAATACGGGTTCTGACAAGTCGAATTGAGATAATGGATGATCAAAAGCCCATATTCTTCTATCAATGGATTTGCAGAGCGATAACATAACCTTTGCAAAGACGCCCCATTTCCTGTTAATACCGATCAAAAACAAAGCACGACAGATTCTAGCAGAATTCTGGGCCACATAGTTCGAGTCAGACACTAAAGCTGAGTCTTTAATCTGGGTTTTAGACACGTATGCTTGTAATAAGATATTCGTTTTCGATTGCGCAGAGTCAGGTTCACCACCCACTTGACAAGGTGCCGAATCTTCTAATAACTTCTTCAATTCAGTAGCTTCTTCTTCTCTAAATTTGATACTATCAAATTCGGTACTCATACTTATCATGGATAATACATCAGCTTCTGTAGCCTTGGGATTAATCATTTGGTTGAAGACTTCCACACTGTTATTAAGCAAATAAAAGTCAGATGCTATACGGCCTAAATCTTTTGCAATAAATGCGCCTGATCTTTCATCAAATATAATCATTTGTAATGAGTGTAAACGTCTTGCAGCCGCAGTTATCATATCACGACGTCTTATATTCAATTGAGGATCATCCGACAATTCCTTCCAGTCAATTCCATAGGCAAATGGATTCTGTTTCATGCGAACCATCATATAAGTATAACCTAACCATTGGACGCCTTCTTCTAGATTGGTAACAGTTCCTAACGATATCTCAGCATTTAAATTATCAACCAACTTATCAGAAAGTCTAGATTCTATAGGATGTTGCTGTGTTATCAAAGACACATAATGATCCAAACGGTCAGATGAAGTGCATAATATACCAGTACCAAATTTCTCGAACTGGGGTCTACCAGCTCTACCAAAAATTTGGATAACATCTGAAATACCTAAATCAACGAAACCACCTCTTTTAGCATCATAGACTTGAGTGCCTTTCACGATAACAACAGCAGCAGGTAAATTAACACCCCAAGCCAATGTGGCAGTACAACACAAAACCTTGATTGACCCGTTCAAAAACATTTTTTCAGTCAAATTTCTATCTCCTCTAAGCATACCAGCATGATGAACTCCAAAACCAAATTGAAACAATTCACGCATATCTTTATTACGGTTCTTACCCATTTCACGACTATATTGCGTGTATGATTCAGATCCCGTGCAATCTAGCAAGTCTTGATCATTGAAATCGTGAGCCATGTTGATATATGTTCTTGCCGTTTTCACGGTATCTTTACGAGAGTGAACGAAAACCATAATTTGATGACTCTCACGTAACATTTCTACCAACTTTTCATATGAAACTTTATCAATTAAATCTTTCGATTGTTTACTACCAGCTTTACCCTTCACCCCAATCAAGTTTTGCTTCAATGGAACAGGTCTGAAAGATTGATCAAAGAAAAACATCCCAATTTGCCTGTTCACACCCAAAAAATCAGCAACATCAATAAAATTAGGCAATGTAGCTGAAAGACCCACCACCCTTATCATGGATTGTGAACTTTCAACTTGACGTAAAGTACGAGCCACTAAAGTTTCTATAACAGATCCTCTCTCTTCGTGCAACAAATGGACTTCATCAATGATAAGAAGCTTAACTTTTTCTACCAATTCACTATCACCATTAGCTTTTCTCGTCACAACATCCCATTTTTCAGGAGTTGTCACTATAATTTGAGTGGCAGATATTTCAGCTTTAGTTAATTGCATATCACCAGTCAACTCACGCACTCTAATTCCCAACCATTGCAACTTCTTACTGAATTTCTCAACGATTTCTGCAGCCAAAGCCTTCAACGGAGCCACATAAATAATCTTAAAGTCGTCACAATTGATGATAATATCATCTGATTCCTCGCTGAATTGATTAATAACATTCAATATGGCAAGTAATGCCACGTCCGTCTTACCGGCACCTGTAGGAGCACAAATTAACATATTTTCATTGGTATTGTAGGCCACTGGATATACCAAGGATTGCATTCTATTGAGTGTATCATATCCTTTAAAGGTGCCTTGACATAGAACATCCAACTCTTTAACAGGGACAAGACGCTC
This sequence comes from Cephaloascus albidus, assembly GCA_030575015.1. Classification (NCBI taxonomy): domain Eukaryota; kingdom Fungi; phylum Ascomycota; class Pichiomycetes; order Serinales; family Cephaloascaceae; genus Cephaloascus; species Cephaloascus albidus. Next base: position 146,886 of record JAJMGN010000214.1, on the reverse strand, counting down.
ATCGAACTTCATAGGTCTCTTCGTGGGATACGGTATAAGAATCTCTTCGTATGTTTCACGACTTTCTCTTGTAGTTCCAAATGGAAGTGCATATTTCTTACCTGTAATTGATATTGTATTACCGGCGTCATAGTTTTTGAAGACATGGGGATATTTCTGACTAATAGGTTTTTCAAGAAGTGTTTGATTTTTCGTTCTTCTTTGATTTTCTTGTAATTGAGCTTCCCGCTCATCCTCATTTAAGAATCTGGGCGCTGGAGTAGCTTGTGAGGAATCAGTATATAAGTCCAAGATTTCTTCTTTATCTTGAATAATTTTGGAGATCAAATCAAATTCTTCAAATCCTAAAATATCAAACAATAAAGATTGAAGTTCCTCATCTTCTGGTTCAGCAACTAAAGTGGATGTGATACTTTTCAATAACTCGTCGGAGGAAGTACTATCTCGAGAATATGCGATTCTCTCGCAACTTTTCTTGATCTCATCTAGGACGTCTGCTTCTTGGTCAAACTGACCATCATTTTCTGATCCTGAGGTCTCAAAATCCGTCTCTATTTCGGTAAATAGCTCTAGCACCTGATCTAACGAGGAAGCGTTTGTCTTCTCTTCATCAATAATTGGCAATTTCGCCTCCAGCGGGATTTCTAGCGACCCCAAAGCCTCTATCATAGGCTGCATCGCCAGTAGATAGGACTTTGTCGAAGACACCGAGTATGAAGACATTTCTCTTTGGATTGGTAGACTTGGATCCGTGCAGTGATCTTTCAACTGTAAGAGAAAAGTAGTTCTTGGTAAATCACTTTAACATTTTGATCATAGTGAAGCGGAAAATAAGCGTTTGAAGCGATGGGTCTTCGGTATAGAGCTTCCAAACAACAGATAAACTACATGAAAATTACCTGATTTTCCTCTATTAATCTATAATATCGAGCATCGAGCAGCAGTAATGAGCTGGAGTATATAACAGAGATGAAAGACTCATAGCTGAGAAGAATCGTAATTGCTTCATAAACCTTCAACTTTCCTCTCCAATTGTCGGATCCAGTCTTCAATTTCCTTCTTATTTGTTTCAAATTGTGATTGTGATTCATCCAACTTTGTATTGATATCATTTAACGAGTCATCCCATTTCACTATATCTGTGCTGATATCTGTGATGATTGTGTCTATGTTTTGAGCTAATTGGACAGCTGAACCTATGTCGGAATGCAATGAATTGAGTGACTTCAACCTGTTTAATATTGACGGAACAACCGTAGAGATCTTACCAAAATACTCCATTTTCCCATATAGCGCATTAATCATATCATTTTCTCCAGGAGCAAGATTCAATCCTTCATGATCAGATGTGGAGTTTAGTCTACTGGTCTTCCTAGTAGATATAGCTGTCTCCGTTTGATTATTTAAATACCCTATTATTTTCTTAACATTCTCTAGCGAATATTCAGGGTTGTATATAATATTTATCTTCCTGCTCATATCATTGATTATTCCTTGAATTGTTTGAGTCGATGGGATGGCATCTATGCCCAACGAAGTCTCCAAAGCATTGATTCTCTGCTCCAATTCTATGGACTCGTCAGATTTTCTATTGGATATTGATTGTACGTTAATTGAGAGGGGCGTTATAGTCTTGTCTATCTTCAAATTTGCAAAATCATCAATATAACTCGTCTCAACTGATTTGGCCTGCGTGCTTAATTTTTGAAGAAGAGTGGACAACTTTGACACTTCAACCTCTGGTATCTTATTTTCCTCCATTTCCTGTAATATCTGTATTTCTTCCAACTCCCTTTTAATTCTTATCATTTTCTGAGTGACAGTTTCATCTAATCGAGATGTATTGAAGGAAGATTTTGTATCAATTCGATCTGAAAAATCAGTAATTTGACTATCCACAAGCTCATTTTCGAATCTCAGTCTGGCATCGCCCAGGGGTAACTCAGTTTCATCAATTGAGTCTCTTTTCTCCAAACTCAAATCATCATTGTTTTCAACTTCATCTTCAACATCGGAAGTCTCGAAAACGTCTTTCGAATCGTGATCCTGAGTGCTGTTAATACTTGCTTAATTTCCATGGCTTGAAAACAAAAAATGAATACTCACAATCTCTGGTGAACCATCATACTTCCTCGACATCTCTGAGTAGCTACTAGCCAGGTACTACTCGTTTTTATAACAGATACAAATTTGATCAGATTTCACGATGTTTGTATACCTGAAAGTTCAAATGGTCGCGTAATCGGAGCGACTTATCGACACAGGCATATTGACAGACGTGAGAACATATATCGATTCAAAAGTAAAACTGATGGTGAATACACTGAGCGCCAAGCTATTTTAAATTACGTTTTTGAACTCCTTTATTTAACCCTAAAAATACAATGAAATCATGGACTATTTCGCAACAATCGAAACAACGTCCTCGTCTTCAACTTTATGAGTCAAACCACATTTTTGTGGAGAATGTTTTGCACTGGAACCCCAAACTAAGGCATATTTGAAATGATTTTTCAATTCTCTATGAACTGAATCACACACGGTCTCAATAGTAGAATTGGCACGGACCACCATTGGCTCTTCAAAGTTTGGTTGGATACCTCTTCTCTTTGTGTATAATCTTACCAAGTTTAGCTTTCTCCAAATTTCTTCCACTAAATCATCTATACCCAAGTTCATCTCACATGACATCACAACAGTATTATCTTCTCTGGCTAATCTGTCACACTCTTCTAAGGAAACAGCATCTATTTTGTTGTAAACGTAAAGACACTTGATATATGAGATGTGTTGTTCGTTTATAACATCAATGAAATCGTCGATTGTAACATTTTCGTCTCTGATCAAGACATCAGCGTTATGGATCTTGTAATCTTTCAAAACAGCGGAGACTATTTTTTCGTCCAAGTATTTTGCAGGTGAAGTAGCATTGAATTTGATACCCCCTGTTTTCTTGACTTTGAAAGCGATGTTTGGCCTTGGTTTATTTAACCTAATTCCGACAGATTCTAATTCCTTTTCCAATATAACTCTTTGATCACCACCTTTAGTGGCATCCAAAACCATCAAGATTAAATCTGAGGTTCTAGCTAATGCAATGACTGATTTACCACGACCTTTACCTTCTGAAGCGCCTTTTATAATCCCTGGTAAATCAACAACTTGAATTTCAGCACCATAGTATTCTAGCACACCTGGAACAGAGGTCAATGTTGTGAAAGAATACTGAGCAACTTCTGATTTAGTTTTTGTAATCTTGGATAAAAAAGACGATTTACCAACAGATGGGAAACCGATCAAAGATACTCTAGCGTCCCCAGCTTTTTGAACTTCAAACCCTTGGCCACCACCACCAGAGGCACCTGCAGCAGGCTCTAATAATTCACGACGATATCTAGCTAGTTTTCCCTTCAATAACCCAATATGGTATTCTGTAGCCTTATTCTTTTGGGTTCGAGATAATTCCTCTTGAATTTGAGCAATTTTTTCGCTGTTCTTGTTAGTGCTGCTCCCATTCAAGCAATGTTTCTGCCAGCCGCCTAGCGTAATCCAATGAGTCGAAACAACTTACGCTATCCCCATTTTTGCCTCTCTTCAACTTCAGCTCCTTCTGGTGGCATCTACACACTGTGATTCAAGCGACAAATTTATTTTGTTTACCACCGCTTGCTCCGGGTAATACGATTCAAAACGAGAAGACGTGTCTGAACCTCTCCTGCATATTTGAGGAACGATATACGAATTCCTCTCAGTTTTCACGATTTGAACTTTTCAGCTTACTTTTGTACACGCATCTTTACGTTGTTAATTACCTTCAACAAGTTTGTCCATTAATTGTTAAGAGATGGCAGGGAACGGTTACGCCCATCTCTCTAGATGATGATACAGTGGGGATGTTGGTACCTTCTTATATAAGCTCTAACCTCCCTGATGTTGAGGATATGAACGGTGACCAAGGTGTTGTGCCCTATGGTCGTTATGATGAAGAGTATTATAGTGATGATATGCAGTGTTATTCTGACGATGTTCAATGCTATCCTGATGATATATAATGCTATTCTGATGACGTACAATGTTATAGTAATGATATACAGTGTTATAGTCATGATGAAGAGTGTTATTCTGATGTGTTATAGTGATGATATAAAGTGTTATTCTGAGGATGAAAGCGATGATGAAGATTTGAATAGTGATTATTATTATCAACCTTTTGCTCACGATAGCTATTGCTGTTTATGCTTAGATGTGGCAAAAGCAGAGTCTTTTGATCATTTGTTTTCTGAATGTCCAATTTCAAAAATAGTATGGGATGAAATACAATATCAACAAATCGGAGTGCATAACAACAATTTTAATATTCAACATCTCATAGCTCCACAACTCCACTCCACCGAAACATTAGTCCACCTTGCATTATACATCTCCATCTTATGGAATTTTCGTAAGCGTCGCCGTTTTGCAAATATTACACCAGTTCAGCTTCAGTATGAAGCATGGATTGTGTTAATTAAAAAAGAAATAACTAGAGGTGGTTTATATTTCTAAGAAGAGGCATCAATAAGTCTCACTCTCAACACATCAATTCAACAATAATTACAATTCAACATCCAATTAAATTCATTAGGAATAGTACTTTTTATAACTCAATTTACTTATCACTCATATTCGTCATTATTTTTGTTACTTTTATTTTTATGAGGTCTTAGGTCAGCTAGGTGGTATTGGTATATAGATGTGGTAGAAATCTTTTCTGTGCATTTTTCTGTGTTAATAAAGGGCGGTCGTGAAAAACAAAATTCAAATCTAAATTAGGGCGTGTGGCGTAGTTGGTAGCGCGCTCCCTTAGCATGGGAGAGGTCTCCGGTTCGACTCCGGACTCGTCCAATTTTTTTTAATTTTTTTTTATCATAAACAGTAAAAAGTGGCATGAAGACAATGTCGGTAAGCCAATAGAATCAGAGATTGCAATTGCAACTTTGCCAAAGCTTTCTTTTGAGCTTGACCAAAATTTGAAAACGACTCACGAGTATTAATTGTTTTTCCTATAAGTGGAACTTCGACGTGAGTTCGATTTCAGAAGATTCGCTTTTTAAAATTGCAAATATGATTATTTTCAAGATCGTCAATCAATTATATATCGTTATGAGACAATATTGATTCAGCTTGATCATAAATATTGCAGTTCAATTATCCACGTGCTGATGAAGATGTTTCCAGTGCCATGCCGGATATACTGAGGCCTGTTGCGTTTGTGACTGCCAGCTATATTCTAATATTCATCAACAAATGGTCCCAAAAGCAATTAGGTGATCCCTTTCCAGGCAAGAGAAGATTTTCGGATTTGTCTTAATTTATTGCGAGGTCTCTAGTATATTTGCACTGCTACTTTGCTGTCGATGGTTTCAGTGGTTCCATCTGTATAATTGTTGAAAGTATCTTACTTACACCGCTGTTGATTATATGGCGAACTGCCCCAGCTATAGATAAGATGAATAGAATATCAGGTTTGGCATTTTCGTATCTTAAACTAATTCAGTAATTTAAAATTAGTTGGCTGTTGAATGGTTTCCATTACATTAAACTTATAGTCATCAATTTAAACCTATTTTGAATGCCCACGTTCATAGAATAAGCAGTGGAACTTAACTTTGGTTCAGCTTAGGTTTAATTATTGCTGATGTGGTGCAGTCTATCAAAAAGGGAGATTAAGTGCCCTTATATTGAATGGAACTCTTTTGGTTTACTCTGGTGGTTTCCTCTGTCGCTTCTATTGTCAAGAATCCCACGGGCCTCCATTAATTTAGGGGTACCACCGATCCTAATAACTCATATCATTTGCCGCTTCGTGGTTCATATAATTTAACGGCTAAAGATATTTATTTGGTTCCTGATCTAATGAAACGTTCAGCTAATTTTCCTCTGGATCGAGCTTGTTGCAAGAAGTATAAAAGACAAACATATCTATACATACAACTTCGCAAAATCTTCTGCTATAATTCCCATCAAGATATTTAGGAGCCATAATAATTATCGTCGACAATGAGACTTTCATTATCTTTAGCACTCGCATCATTTGCCTCGGTCAGTGCTTTGCGATTGGATAACAGTATCATCAATGGATTATCCAATTCAACCATCATTCAAGATGCTATCTCGAATTTGAAAAATGTTAGTCGTTCAACTATGTCACCATGTTTACAGTGTCAGACTGAGTTAGCCATTGGTAAAGGAATTGCTTCAACTAACCCAGATTTAGTCCCCCCAATCTTCACTCAGTGGTGTGTCGAGACAGGTGGTGATCCACAATCGTGTGCTGAATCCTATTCAAGAAATACAGTTGACCATAGTTATGATGGTTCAGACTTTGCTAATTTATTAACATTGATGGATCCAATGGGCTACGATGGGCTTTATTATTGTTACTTCCAGAATAGTGTTTGTGATTTACCTGAAACTCCTGAGTTTGACTTATCTACATGGTGGCCACCAAAAAAAGACGAGTATAATGTTGCCCCTACTCCATCAAACAGCAGTTTCAATGTTTTACATATTTCAGATTTCCACATTGAAATGGATTATACTATTGGTACTGAAGGTAATTGTTCACAATATATGTGTGGTACTCCACATAATTATAATTATGATCCAACGCCCCAAGGCTATAACTTCACAACGGCATTGTATGAAGAGGATGCAGTGAATAATATTTCTTTCTATGAAGGCAGTTACTATGATGCAGCAAATGTTTTCCATAAAGGCTCATATATTGACTTTATAAATCATGGGAATTGTTCAATTTGGGATCCGCTTACTTCATTTGGAGGTTATTACACTGATGCTCCGGAAGTATTGATTAATAATTCATTGAAGAGCATGATGGATACCCAAAGATCAATGAATTTGAATTTTGAATTTGCAATTTTCACAGGCGATTTGGTTGACCATGACGAGTCCTTTCACATTGATTATAATATGACAATTAAATCTGAAGAATCAATTTTCAGAGATATGAAATATTACTTAGGCAATATGCCTGTTTTCCCAGTCTTGGGTAATCATGATACTTTCCCATATGGTCAAATTGCGCAAGAAATTTCTGGTTATGCTAATTTATATGATTGGAATGATGAGTTAATGGCTCAATTATGGGAAGATAATGAGTGGATTGATCAAAGCGCCTCCGCTTATGCAAGTAGACATTATACTGGATATGCAATTACTACAAGAAGAGGCTTGAAGGTTATCTCTTTGAATTCAAATACTTGGTACACTGCAAACTATTATAATTTCTGGGGCACTGATCAACCTGATACTTTTGGTCAGTTTGAGTTTTTAGTTAATGAGCTAGTTGAAAGTGAAATGAAAGGTGAAAGAGTCTGGATTATTGCCCATGTTCCAACTGGTACTACCTATGTTTTACCACCCGCAACTAAAATCTTCTCTCAGATGGTGGAAAGATTCTCTCCATATACGATTGCTGGTATCTTTTTCGGACATACTCATACTGATCAGTTCCAAGTATTTTATGCTGGTAATGGTACTGGAAGCACAAAGACTCTTGAAAATGTTATAAATTTTGCTTGGATTTCTCAATCTATCACACCATTAACAGCCAGAAACCCAAGTTGGAGATATTACGAAGTTGACTCTGAAACATTTTCAATTGTTGATTCAGTTAATTTCTATACAAGGTTGAATGACAGTTTTACAAATGATGGTGACGAACCTGCTTGGGAGCTTGAGTATAGTGCCAGAAGCGCATATGATCCAGACGGTTTATTTGCTCCTAATTATCCTTTGAATGCTACATTTTGGCATTATGTTGCTGAAAATATCAAAAATAATATCACCGTTAATCAATTGTACACTGACTATCAAGTTAGAAATACTCCTTATAGTCCAAATTGTGCTAATTCAACTACATGTGACTCGAATTATTGTTATGTTACCAGTTTCACTGCAGACCAATATGCTAACTGTTTGACTGAGTTCAATGTGGAGGACACCTACGTCTGATTTTTTTATCGCCATATAATAGATCACACCACTAGGTGAGGGTTATAGAATTATTCAATCTGAATTACACTAGAATAATATTAATTAACTAAGATAGATTAGATATATTCATATTTTTGAATCAACAAACTTTCTTTAAAGCTTTACAAAGTAGAATCTACAATTTTGAATGATGACTTTAAAACCGACCTTATATTAGTACAATTAACGGGAACTATGTTACATATTCTCATATATTTGAATCGAGTAATCTTTCAAAATCATTTCTCTCTTGTCATTCAACAGTTTCTTCTCTCGGTCGAATTTCTTGAATTGAATATTTATCTCATCACCAAACATGACTGCCCAACCTGTATGTTTGGGACATTTTTTCTTATCTAATATACACATTTTTTCAAATTTCAAATCAGATTCTCTCATGGTTTCTATTTCAGTAATTAAATCATCTGAGATTGAGTCTGCAGCTTCTTTGGAATCGTCCTTAAACTCTTCTGTTGCGGTATACTTTTCCCATTCGTCTTGACGATATGCCAAAATTGGATTATACCCACATATTTCAATTTTTTTCTTATTTCTTGAGTTTGCAGTAGCAAAACTATTAGTTAGCTTTTCGTTAATAAGCTTCACTTTGTCCTTAACGTTTGATAAATGATTTCTTTTAAGTTCAATTTGCGACAATGATGCGTCTATCTCGTTCAACCTTTTTAAGATATCATCTAATTGATATTTCACATTTACTGGCACATTTTCCATCTGTATATCTAATTTGGGGAAGCCCCTACCTAGCTGATTTAGGCTGGTAATCGTGTCTGTATAATTGAGTATTGTTTTGACATGGGCAATTCCTAAATTATCTTGTTTCAATAACTGGTTCAATAAAGATTCTTTCATATACAATAAACCATGATCCTTCGAGCAATATTTTGAACCGTCAGATATAGGATTAAAGCAACTTTGGAGACGACATTTTCTTTTCCATAATGTTTCTCCCTTCCCTTGCCAGTTACAGAATATACAGAAAAAATTTGACACCAATCTGGAATACTTTTTATCTAACTTCATGCATTTGAAATGGAACCATTCATCACATCCGTCACAAGCGACCATCAATTCCCCTGTATCCGGTTTCCTACATATGCAGTACAATTCTTCACTGTTGAAGTTATATTTGGATGCTGTTTTAAACAGTTGATACTGTTTTGCGATATCAGTTTCTTCTGCCGCGTCATTCTTATGTGATATAGACACGGGATTTGGAGTAGCGGATTGCAGTTTTGCTTTCTTCGTAGTGGCTTTCTTGTGTCTTATATACTTCCTCTTTGGTTTCTCTGTTATCGTTTCCTCTTCCTCTAGGCCTTGTTCTATTTCTGGTTCAATTTCAATTTCAGACTCTTGATTTACTTGTTGTGCGCGTTGTGCTTCTGGCGATGATGGGACATCCGTGGAAGCAGAAGAGTGGTTTCTCTCAGTTTCCTCACTTGCATCCGACTCCATCAGCAACACCCTCTTGTCTTTTCTTTATTATCTTTTGGTCGTCGCCTAAATTCTGATATTGTCTCGTAAAAATCTAATCGCATCGAAATCTGTATCGGTATCTAAATTTATTTATGCTGACTAAGCATCGATGTTGGTCTAAGCTAAACAAAAATGGTGGTGCCAAGTTCCAACAAGGAACCTATACAATATTAATACCCAGAAACCAAATTGAAATATAACATTTTATAGTACAAACAGATACAGAAAAGAGAAACACAGAAACCACAAACAAACAAACCCCCTTCAAATCGGCATGGAACCTGTTCAATCTCGAGTTATTTCACTTTCATCATGTTCAGATTCCTCATTTTTGAAATGTTGTTTCCAAACTTCAATTAAACAATCGTCACCGCAACTGACAACGACATTGTTCAAAGCAGGATGGTAGCTGAACTCATTAATCTTGTTTGTATGACCACCGTGTTTGAATGTCAACATCGGGTCAAAGTATTCGGCTTTATCATTCTTTGCATAATACTGAGATTCGTTGAATTCTTCGTTAATTAAGGAAAGATCCCAAGTCAATAAATGTTTATCTAACCCAATTGAAGAGAGATATTTTGGATCGAGTGGGTTGAACTCAAGGTTTGTGATATTACCCAAATGGCCATATAATTTTCTGAATGGTTTTGACGGATTTCTTATATCCCAAAGTGAGATCAAATTATCTGAACCACCAGTAACGTAAAGTGTCTCTAATTCAGGATGGAATTTGAAAGAGTTGATTATATGATTTGATGGGTTATGATCTATTATACTTGAATTATGTAAATTTGAAGATCTTAAATCATGAATTTGATAGTTGAAATCGTCTGAACATGATCCGAATAAAAATGGATGAACTTTATTGTGTGACAAATCATTAACAATGGAGTCATGTGTAGATATAACTTTGATTGGAATTTTCTTGTTGACATCCCATAATGTGATTTTATTATCTCCACTACCTGATAATAATTCATTATCATTCAACCATTCCAAAGCATAGCCTTCCTTTTCGTGGAATTTCAACTCTGTTGGCGAGGCATCGTCGTTGGACTCAACGTCATACAAGTAAACTGTCCCATCATTACCCATGGTAGAGATGGTTTTCCCATTTGGTGATAACTTGACTTTGTTCACTTCGCTTTTATGTTTCCAATTCTTCACAGATTGAATTTTTTTATCAGTGGAGTCATCATTATTAACTGGAATTGGAATAGAGTTTTTCGTTTCTGAGGACAAAGTGGATGGCAATTTGATAGAACCTATTTTCAAATAATCCTGTGATGTTCCTGAAGTATGTGTTCCGTATATAAATTTTGCGATTATAGAGTTCTTATCCTCACTGAAGATGATTTCAGGCAACCACTGAATGGTTAAAGAAGGATATTTGATTGAATGCGTCTGGACAGTATCATATATCAAAGGAACGGTTTTCTTCCATATTTTATACTCTTCGTTAATGACCTTCTCAGCAGTTCTATATTCTTTATAGATATCATGCTCTGCATATTAGTATCTTGAATGCTGCTTGTTCTTTCAAACCATAGTAACGTACCTTTTGAGATTGGGTAATCTGATGTATCCTGAATAGCAGTAGCCATTTTAAACAGTGCAAATCCAGTTGATGCAGCTGAACAGTTACAATACTTATTTCTTTCAGAGCTTTTTCTTGTTTATAGAAAACTCGAAATTGAACCAATTTAATCCATTTTGATCAAAACACGACGAATTGTGTCTAAATAGTTATAATCGTAGAGTTCCTAATTAGGAAGTAACTTATTTGAAATCCGTGTATACATTTGGGAAATTAATACTTTCCAAACTGAGAAACTACTAAAAAGAACTATTAAAATGTATATATTTGAGCGAATCTTACTGGTTTTGATATTTATATAGAAATTGAAATGTGTGAATTGAAACTTAAGGAGAAATAAACAGCTCAATTTCTGTTTTTTTGAATCTTTATGAAGCTGATATTAAATTTATATGTCGCAAAAGGTACTATTGATCGCAATGGGAACATAATGTAAGCTCTATGGAAATGAATTTAAATAAATTTGAAGCCAATGAAATAAAATGGAATTTTGGTGAATAAATGAGTAAGATCAACTAGAAAATTTCAATTGGAATACAATATCACCATCATCACCAGGTTGAATGCTATTTTGCTTATATCTTGATCCAGATCTGTTACCAACAACACTCCAATTATCTCTTCCACCATATCTAATAACTTTGCTTTCCTTATCAAATTGGAATTGTGCTGGCTCAATCTTAGAATCACAACTTAATTCACCATTCTTATTTATTCCACAGAATCCCTTTGAAGATTTCAAGTTGTATCCACCATAGTTAGACTTGATTAAATTGAATGATGCGCATGTACCCATGGTATACCAATGACCATTACCTATGATACATCCATCTAACCCAGATAATTTCAAGAAACCTTTTCCGACGACAGGTACAGAAGTTGGACTGATTGGCTTCTGAGTTGGAGTTGGAAATTGAGGTTTCTTATCTTTAGGTAAGAACTTTATACCAGTTTCAGGACATTTAGAATTTGATAACGCTGAGATCGGTATGAATTGAGAAGATTTGACTGAACCTTTCAAATGGTAAAAGTACCAGATTTCCTGGAGAGCATTGTACTTGTTACATGAAATGAAAACTTCTTCACCAAATTTTTCTGTTAAAATTGACTCAATTTCAGCTTTCGTGTATGTTTGGTTGTAAGATGGAACTATACCAGCATCAGCAAGCCAATTAAAAGTTGGCAATTTCTCATACAACTCAACAGAAACTTTGAAGAAATCAACGACGTTTTGATTTTTCTTATAATTTGAGCCATAGCAAGTTGGTGATAAAGTATTCATGCAAGTACCATGTTTATTATATTCATGTTGCCATAAATGTTCATCATCACCGTTAAAGTTTTTCCAGATCTGTTTCATTTTTTGTAACAATTCCACCTCATTGAATTCAACCAAGATGTCAGTTACATTACCAACATTCAAACTTGCATTACAAAATTGTTCGTATGACCCATCACAATTATCTGGCCACAAACCATGCAAAGTGAATTTGTCAAGAGGCCCAATTGGCGGATAATAATCCCAAAACTGAGTTTGAAGCATAACACCACCTGGATACTCAAAGCAACAAGAGTCCGCAATGGGAGTTGAGTTGGAACACGAAAGTGGGATATCTAATGGACAATTATTGTTATTGAAGTTTTTATCTAATTGGAGCGGTTGTTGGAGTGGCGTCGATGGGAGATTGAGCGCTTTGCACACAACAAGCAACGCTGAGAGCGCTAATAGATTCAACATGTTGACTTATGAATCTGTGGTTTTTGTAATAGCTTTTCTCGTGGTCTTGGTCTTGGTCTTCTGGAAAGTTTCAGTTTCACTTATCTCAATATCTCTCTCAGTCTTCGACATTAACAATAAAAAGAAACAGTAATTTAATCTCTGTGACATGTGTAGAAAACCCAATCTTATCGCGATTGCTGAAACCGATACTGCGGAAGATCGGGATACTGCCTGATATGGAAGTCTATATCTAAATTCAATCTAAATAAAAAAAAATTAAAAAAATTAAAAAAAAAACGCGACTTGGTTTTTGTTTTTATGAAGAACATCAACAAAACAAATATCAACAAACTGACTAAAATTAGACGCCAACAACAAAAAGATGGAAGATGAGTCCTTTCAACAGTGAACGAGATGACAGATACAGCGCGCACAGAATACTCCACAATATCAACAACACGTCGCACAGATACTCCAGAGATCTCGAAAAGGACAAAGAAGACACTTTGATGAACCTCAAATTATCCACCCTCCAATCCAAAATGAATTTGGACAATTTATTGAATGATGATACCTTCAAGCACAAGCGTCCTATTCAATCTTCTCTACCGAGGCATACTGGCAATTTACATCATTTCAACAGATCCACAGACGCACTCAATACAGATATACATAGAAATTTATCCAAGGTAGACAACCTAGAGAACGAAGATAGCTCAAATTATTTGATCAAAAAGTACTTGAGCAACGACGATTTAAAAATGGCAGATCTCAGTATAGAAGAAGATACCAAGATATTGAATAAATTCAAAAACTATATCAATGAGTTGAAGACATATCAATTCGATTTACCTTCCGAATTAGAATCGCCATTTAATACCACTGAATTGCCCAGATCCAAAAATTCTGAAATACCAGTGCCGCCTTCTAAAAGAGAGGTCGAGTTGGAGAAGCATTTGAAAGACTTGGAAAGGCAATACCAGATTGATATCAAGGAAATAAATTCAAAGGACGATATGATCAAGAGATTACAAAATGACTTAATTGACAAGAATCAAATGATACTACAAAATGACTATAAGGTACGTGATCTTGAGGCCAAATTATCAGAAGCTCAATTGATCATATCTCAGCAAAGACAACAAAATTTATCTCTGCACGAACTCCAAACTAACTATCAACAGATGGAACAAGAGATAAGGCGAGACGTGAAAGATCAAATAGATTCATTGAAACAAGGGATAACCAAAAGAGATAAGAAAATATTCTTTTATGGTAATGAATACAATTTTAATAATCTTAAGCTAAGAGATCTAACTTTTATGATCTCATACTACAGGGAGTTGTTGGGAGAAACACTTGATTCCGATTATAATACCAGTTTAGAACATTCCATCTTACATGATTTAGATGACGATTTTGATGAGGTCAATGAAATTGAAAGATTTAATGATGGAACAACTTATAAATTATTGTATAATACTCCAACAGTACATCCAGCACCTAACAGACACCGTCAAACACTTCAAACGTTACAGAAAGAAAGATTAGAATTACAGAGACAGCAAAATTTAAAAGTATTTTATCTATATAATCCCAAGACTGGGAGGTTCCCTGACTTTGGGCAATTATCTCCATTACAAAAATTCAAAACATTAGGTAAAATGATATTGTTTAGTATAAGATTGAGAAAGTTTGTTGATCAAAAAATGCGCTATAAAAATAAGGTTATCGGAATGGTTGAGGATCTTCGTTAGTGCGGCGGTGGTTAAAGCTACAGAGAGAGTGTACGAAATTAGGAAATAACTTTTAATGATAATTAATGACGATTTATTTATATGTAAAAGCTTTATGATTAACTAAGAAGAATCTGCAATTGTTCAAAGGAAGCAATATCAAGAGAACTAACCAATTCATTGAACTGGGAACCATCTAAATTCGATTGTGCCTTCAATAATGATGCTCTCAAGAAACTCCTCAAATTATATTTGAAAACTGGATCCAAATTCTCAGATGTATAAGCAATTCGCTTTGTTTCACCATTTGGCTGAATGTCCTTGTCAATATCTTCATCATCAATATATCCACTTCTTTCATGGTAAATGGAACAATCACCATTTTCAGTTTCATTATTTTCCTCAATAAAAAATAAAGTCTGTTTAACTATCTCACGGAAATATTTGTGCACGACTGGGAAAGTAACGTTATTCACTGAGCCTGTAATTTGAATCAATGATAATAAACTAACTTTTTTATCATATGGGGAACCTATTTTCGTGAGAACATTTAACCATATAGATAACATTTTATCAAATAACACAGAACTATTCATAGTATTGAATAAGAATTCAAAATTTGTGAATACTAATCTTGATAACAATTTAACGATTTTGGATTTTGGTATTATTGGCTGTTCATCATCAAAGAAGAAATTTAATAGTTCTTGAAAAACATTATTTTCAACTAATATCTTCAAAAAAAATTGCAAGAAATCAGATTGACTGTTAATAACAAATAATATATCAAACAATTCAACAAAAACTTCAAATGAATCATCCATCATTTTTGATAAATAGCTTGCTAATATACTCAAAGCTTGTGCCC
This sequence comes from Cephaloascus albidus, assembly GCA_030575015.1. Classification (NCBI taxonomy): domain Eukaryota; kingdom Fungi; phylum Ascomycota; class Pichiomycetes; order Serinales; family Cephaloascaceae; genus Cephaloascus; species Cephaloascus albidus. The sequence continues at coordinate 131,431 of JAJMGN010000214.1, read as the reverse complement.
CAATTTCGTTATTAACAAGATGTTTTGGGTATAGGATACAATAACTCTTAGTAATTGAAATAATCACTGGCAAGATTTCAGTGTACTCATTCAATCCCATTATGAGATACTTAGATAATTCTAGTATCTCATCATTAGCACCAAACTCATCATCTACTTTGATCTGGTTTGGACTGTATTGTAATAAAGTTAACCATATTTCAAACGCATCTTCAGCTAAAATCGATTTCTCTGAAAGAATCAGACTTATTAATGGAATTGCTATAGGATATATGATTGTGGATTTATCATTCAACAATATGATTATGTTTTTGAATATCCTAATAATGGAAAATTGTGATGATGTTTCATTATTAGCTAATGCATTCTTCCATAACTCATTGATTATAGAAACCAATTCTATCAACACATCATAGTTAACTAGAGGGTTTGATCTTTCCAAAATTATAGATAACGTCACCAAACAACTATCTTTAGACTCAATCAATTTCATAGTCGATAACAACTGAATGATTATCTTGATAAATTCATTGAGGTATGGCTTGAAATCATTTTTCTCAAACTCGTAATCATCAACCAAATAATGAAGTGTATTAATACAAGTCAATTGAATGATCTTATCATTAGTTTCAGGTTGTTCGATATTCAAAAAATTTATCAATATCTTGAACACTTCAATACGGATCTCAGATGTACATTTGATAGGTACCCACTCATCTATGATTAGCAAAATTCTTCTTTTGAGGATCTTCATATGAATTGAATTTGAGGTATTATTTAATATTTGTGGCACTAGCGTTTGAATGAGAATAGTTTCGAATGATATTTCACTCCAGAGCGCATGACCTGATAATTGTAATACAGAAAGCAAGGCATCCGTTTGCAATAATTCCTCGCTTGACATATTGTTTCTTATGCTCAATTCGTTTTTAATTTTGTTCAAGATATAATCAGTTAAATCATCTTTATAGTATTTCATTAGATCCTGGAAAAGGTTTTGGGCACATGGTCTTAAGAAATATTCCCAATTAACTTGTGACTCTTCAATCAACCATTCTTCAGGCTCTGACTCCCAACTCTCTATATCTGAAGGTTTCAATTTCAAATACCAAGTTATTATGAAATCGACCAACTGTTTAATCAATGGTTTAGTGAAAATATGTTCTGAAAGATATTTTATGGAGTTGTTTATATCTTGGATATCAGCTTTATCTTTTATTGACATAGCCCCTTTGACGTATATATAATGAAGAATTCTCTTAACCACCAAGAAACATTTCAATGCTAACAGCTCCCAAAATTCAATATTTTCATTATTCTCATCATAAATGTAAGGAGCCTTGGATTCTAATATAAATAAGTATGTCATCAAGATCTTACCACTTGACAGTAAGAGTACAAAAGATGTTGGATTAGCTACTATAAGTCTGAGATGCAATTTACTGAAACAAGTAATGAATCTTTCAATAGGTTCTGATGACGATTTATCATATTCGGTAATCAATAACTGTAGCTGGCCAACAGACTCACTCATGAATTCATTGATGGGGCCATTCTTGTGTAATTGCTCTTGAAGATTTGGTAACACTCTTCTTATATTTTTCAAGACCATGTAGTCAACTTCCATTAAACTCAAATCAAGGTTGGATGTCCACTGTGGGAAGATCTTGGAATGTAAGCCAATAAGATTCAATACCAAGTTCAACAATTTAGATTGCATTACATACACAGCTTTCCCGATTCTGATTTGTGAAATAGTCTTGATGACCTGGTTTAATATTATCAAGAGATTGTGGAGTTTGACGATATCATTAGACGTTTGAGCTTGGTTCAAAAGATAGTCCATATCCTCGAAGAGAGAGGGCCAATCTTTTGGGAAGTCATATCGACTTATTCTGGATATGGCATGGGCATTCTGGATAGTCAATTGCTTATTCTGTTCGTTGATCAAGTTGAATAGTCTGCTTCGTATCCCAGTCTTCTCATCTTTTGAGATAGCGTTTGCTCTTGATGCTCTCCAGTATTTCTCTACCCCGTTCTTGAAGCAGATAATGGCCAACCAGCGGGTTTGCAAAGGACTTTCCACGTCCAAGTATATATCTTGCAATAAGTAGTGGTATCCACTGACGGTCTCCCACTTCTTCAATTGCTCTTCTGAGGCCGCTTGGCCTTCGCTTCTTTCAGCAGAGCTGGTGTTGTTGAGCACATTAACCAAATTGTTGAGATTGAGATCCATCTTCTCTTCTCTTCCACTAAGCTCAGTTGTGTTTCCAAAGCACTTTAAAATTTTATCTCAAAAATTTTGATCCTCAAAAATAAAAAATATCGTCAAGATCAAACTTCGAGATGGACCAATTCCAGAAACTCGTAAGGTTTTTTAGTTGACTTTCTTTTTGAACAATTGATATCCAGTTGCTCTTAATGGTGTCAAGAGCGAGATATTGTGTCGCCAAGGATGAAAATATACACCGAGAGCAGAACAAACTACAAACAATCATCAAATAATTGCCAATATATCACCAAAATATTTAAACCCACTAAAGTTAAAAAAAATTAAAAAAATTAAGAAAAATGAAAGAAATAAAAGAAAAAAAAACGAAATTGAGGTCTGAAGTACTCACCATCTGTGAGATTCATCGCCTTGTTGCCATGATCTTTCTTGATAGCCTAACTCGGCCTTAACTCTTTCAACTGTTGGTCTATCACCCATATTTTTAGCCAAGTTGTCACTGATCTTGATAGAAGGATTCCCACCAGCTTGTTTCAACTTAATGACGATGTTTAAAGGATCAGATTTGTGAAATGGAGGCTTATTTGACTTGAAATCGTTCGTGAAGAAAGTACCAATACCAAAAGAAGCCTTCAATCCACATTTATCAGCTTTTTTCTTGTATAAGATACATTTTTCAATGTTTAATGAATCACTGTAACATATTGTCTTGGAGAATTTTGGTAATTTCAATTTATTGATGTAGTGATCTGATATTTTTTCTGTAAAAAGCAAAGGATCACCGGAATCTTGTCTGACACCAAAATAATAGTCAGAATAAGGAGCCGTGAAGCTTTTCAAGAATGCATCTGTACCAAAAGTATCAGTTAAAGCTAAACCAGCATGAGCAGGGCCAAAAATGTCAATCCAGTAATCCATGGCTAACTTATTGGCATTAGTGTAGTCCTGTGTAATAGATGCGATCCCCATCATCCATTCGTGAGCAACAGTTCCTATTGGAGCAACACCATACTTCTTAGCCAAGAATACATTGGAGGTACCAATCAAGTATTTTTCATCTGGATGTTCATTTGCATATTCAACAATCCCTTTCATTACCAAATCGTGGGTATGGAAAGATCTTCTACGTCTTGAACCAAACTCACTAAAGGGACACTTGTTGTCGAATAATTGTTTGCATTTTTCCTTTGCCAATATAACTTGTCCATCGTAAGACCAATCCGTATCAACAAACTTGAAGTATGCTTCGGAAATTAAGGATAACAATGGAATCTCATACAAAATGGTGTCGGACCATGATCCAACAACCTCTAGTTCAAAACTTGAGCCAGAGCCAGTATATTTGACTTGATCTAATGGATGTAATTGGAAAGTTTGCAAGTACTCCAAATAAGACTCAGGCAAATAAGATAAAGTCTTTCTCAAATAGTCAATTTCATCGCTAGAAAGCTTCAACTGGCTGAGCGATTCCACCTGGAGCTTCAACCATCCGATAGCAGCATCGTTCAATTGCATTGACGGGGTTCTATTGGTATATTTGTAGACAACTGGAACATTTGGAAAGTGCTTGCGAACTGCTGCGTGCATTGTGATCTTGTATAGATCGGTGTCCAACAACGATTTGATAATTGGGTCAACTGTCATCTTTGTTTGTGTATCACTCACCCTTTATAATGTATCCCACCAGCAAACAATTTCTCTTGTTAATTTGGAGCCTGAGACAAAAAAAAAAATCTGAGCCACTAAAGAGGTTGTTTAAGTTGTTTAACTATTATCTTTTCCGTACGCTGTCCAACGTCGACTTCCTAAAGAGGAAACAAGTGGATTTCGCTCAACATACACAAATTAAACTAATATACAAATGCTTTTTTAAATTGATGTACAATATGCTATTTTATAGACATTATTATTAACTAGTTGATCACCTTCATGATACGCTCGAACAAGGTTTCCAACTGGATGTTTTCAAGATTGTCAAAGACGTTTTCAAAGCTGTTCACATTGACAACTTTGCTGAATTCCACATCTTCATCATCGATATCCATATTGTTTGACACAGAAATCTCTGAAGCATTTTGAGCATTCTGTAACATTATGTTCATCTCATTAGCCAAGCCTTCTTCGTTCTCAACGATCTTTTCGTTCAATATATTTGATTTCGAAACTGTTCCGATTCTGGAGTTCAAATCAATAAAGATGAAAGACTGGTTTGAGGCACAACGAATGGAACTTATAGCCTGAGTATGGTTCCCAATGAACACTGGTTTCAATGAATCTGGCTTGAAAATGAGGATTTTTGACAAAACGTCGTATTTCTCGGTATAGTAGTTTATGGCCAAAGCAACCAAGTTATTAACAGGGTCAGTAGCAATCAAGTTCTTACCCCCAATTGGTGAGCTGACCATAGCAGCCAAATTATTGGTTTTACCCGTCAATAAATCATACGAGGTAATTCTGTTCTTTGATAAGCAAATTAAGTTGTTATCCACAATCGATAATGATCTGATTCTTGAGCCTACTAATGATGGTAACTGAGGTAAATCTTGAAAAGTGTTCAAGTCAATTGGAATCAACGATGTATCATGGCCTAATATTATGATTGATGAGTCTTCTGACCATGTAGCGGATACTGCGTTTGAGCTCAATGATCCACTCGGTCTGGCTTTTCTCAAAGTCCATGCTGTTTGTTGTAATTTCTCATTCCCTGTAGAATTACCAATGGCCCTGTATATTTCCTTGGGGATTCTGGGTCTCCATAATCTTAATCCTCCCTTTGAATCAGCTGTAATGAATGCAACACCTTTGTAGTATGAATTTGGTGCTTGTGTTAATGATACAATTGGTACTTGGAAACCATGCGGGTCAATTATCTTTGTTGTTAATTCCCAGTATCCTTGCTCTTTATTGTTTGGATTAGCAGATTCATTAAACTTCCAGAATTTCAATGAATACTTAACGTCATGTTTAGATAATAAGGTATCAGTATTTGAAGACGGAATCGTATCAAAGGTACACATCCATTTCCCATCGATTGTGAATGATAATAATGAGATGACAGGATCGGATAATTTCTGTTCAGATCTGACTTTCCCTGTACTTAACAAAGGTGCTGCCGTTTGCGTAAAAGATTGTTCGTTTTTGATATAATCATAAGCTTGGATTTGAGCATTGGAGAAAAAATATAATTGTTTTGTTATAGGATGAATTTCAAAAGATGAAGTGAAGTCGTTCTTCACTTTACTGATGTCTGACTTTGTAGATGAGGTCTTTTCCAATTTTGTCAATCTTTTCTTGGTTTTCTCTAAATTGATTAAATTACTTGAGTAATTTGGTCTTATCCCATTGACAGATAATCTCGAAATCAAGTCCACAGCAGAGATCACCAAGTATTCGTAATCATCGTTATCGTTCAACTTCAACAATAATCCATAATTATCATTCTTTGGATCAACAGTAATCTTTTCAATTGTACCATTCAATCTAGGCAAAAATTGAGTCTTATTAGTATCTAACTGCCAAAACACCAATACTTTTTCCAACCCACCAGAAATTAAATATGTAGAATCCAATGAAAAGCTTAATGACTTGACATGATCAATATGCCATTTGAGTAATCTTTGAGGTTTGCCTGTATTACCATACAATAATTGGATAGCACCACTAGCCGTTCCAAGAGCAATGTATAAATCATTTGATATGGCCAAAGATATGACAGGTGATTTGTAAACGAATGGGATGGTCTCCTGTTTAATATTGGATAAATCCGTCAAGTCAACAGATATAATTTGATTTGAACTATTCAAAAAACATATTTTTTTATGATCTAACGAAATTGCGTATTTCAAGACATTCTTTATTGATATCAGCTCATCTTGCCTTCTACTCGACAAGTTAAATTTGATCAAAGTTCTGGTATGTGGTGATGGTTTACTCCCATTTTCTCTCTTCCCGTTTATTGCTATGACTTCGTTATTTGCAACGGACACAATTTTCAAACATGGATTGAATTTTGCTGATTCGATTAATGGAGTGGCAGATTTGTCCTTCCAGGTTATGGATGTTATGGTCCCACATATTCTGAAGAGGTGCACCACGTTAGGATTCAGCGGGTCTATTTGAGTATCTATCACGTCACTCAAATCAAGGTTTATAGATTTGATACATTGTCTTGTGGAGAGGAAGTATATTCTTATCTGATGGGAGAACAACACGATGTAGTAGCGTCCGTCTCCTGAAAACAAGGCACCCGTGGTCAACGGCCTTCCGCCTGTCTGCACACTGAGTCTCCAGTCGTTGTTCATCGTCTGCGAGTTGTCTGTTCTGTCACTATTAAATAAATCTGTTCCGCTTTAAAAAAATATCAAAATCTGAAATTTTTCATAAATAAATTTTTTTTCCAAATTCGCGAAAATTACCCGTTTCCACTTTTGGTTTCCGATGAGTTTTCATCAAAATTTATTTGCCAATTAACAAGAAAGACAACTGATTCAGAGGCAAACTCACTGTTAAAGATGATTATTCCAGTTCGTTGTTTCTCCTGTGGGAAAGTATGTTTTATCTTTGTGTGCTATTGCGCCTTTTTCATGGTTCGAATGGCGTGATATACGCTCTATTTCAACAGAATTAAACAAAGTTGGATAATTACTAATATATCAGGTTGTTGGTGATAAATGGGAAGCATATCTCGAGTATCTTCAAGATGAAAACTTGACCGAAGGGTGAGTATTTGTTTTGTCTTGAACTGAAATGACAAGGCCGAAAGAGCTCAAACCGTTGACGCAAAGAAGAACAAAGTACTAACGATTTAGTGATGCTCTTGACAAATTGAAATTGAAAAGATATTGTTGTAGAAGAATGGTGTTGACCCATGTTGATCTTATTGAGAAATTCTTACGTTATAATCCACTTGAAAAGAAAGATATCAGTTGAGTTGGTGATTGAATAAATGGATAAATTTGGGTTTATTGATATGTATTTTTAGGTTTAATTGATGTATTTTAAAGATCTGGCTTGTAATCAACTACTTTTTGGATAAACTATTAACATAAATTAAAGTCACATATTAGGTATTATTTATCAGGAAACACAATAGTCATAATATTCATAAAAAAGACAGACAACACATCTTAAAACTCATTTCCATTTTCCAAAAATTGAATCATTATTCATAGATGATGTTTTATTTCTTTGAATTGCCAAAACACTTTCAATTTTATTTAAGGCTAACTCTAATAATTCTTTCCTTTGCTGTAATTCAATATGATTCTTAATCTTAGGATCTTCTTTGGCGAAAAAATCTATTTGTTCTTTGGATAAGTTATTGAAGAATTTTTGATCTAATTCTCTTGGGAAATTATAATAAAAATCAGACAATAACTCAACATTCAAGAACAATATAGCTGTTGATGTTAATTTTGTAACCACCGAATCTAAGAAAATCTCCGGACATTTATATTTATTTTCTTTGAATTTACATGCTGATGATTTTAATGAATATACCCTCATCTTTAACAAATTTGACCTGTCTCTCAAGAACACGGCTTCACGTCCTCTCTCAATTAACACTGGTGAAAACCCTAAAGATTCATTAAAATCCAATTTCTCATCATTAGTTTTATTCTCCAAATATGTCATAACTTGTGATAATTTTCTCCCACCAATACTCTTCTTCATATTATTGAATGATTCCTCACATTGTTTAATCTCTTCTTTCACTAATCTTATCGAATGTTCTCTGGATATATTCCATTCACGATCTTCGATTTCAATTTCATATTTATATGGTTTTATACAATTCTCAACCTGGTCAGCCGTAGAATAAAATCTTGCTGATAACACGTTAGTTGCAGCTTCCTTAACAGCTTCTTTGGCCTTTGGATGGTTTCTCAATTGAGTACTATCCACTAAGTTTTCGATTTCGGTTAATAATGTATTTGTAACTAACTGAGTTGAGATTCTACCAACACCTAATTTAGTTAAACTTGAAGTAGCCAAATCCAACTTCTTGTGCCAATATAAATCATCACTTGCAGCAAGCGGCAACTCACTGAGATCAGGTTCAACGTTAAATTGTTTTTTCAAATCAAACGGTTTATTCCAATATCTTTCAGCTAATAAATCCAACACTTTTTGATCTAATTCATTTTTCAATAATGATCTTAATTCATTTCTGCTGAATTTTTCACTAAATTCTTTAACTGTGACTTTTAATGTATCAATATTATTAGCTAGATACATTTCGGGTGTTAATTGTCTATCATTGAATTCAACCTTGAATTTATACGATGTTTCCTCCAATTCTTGTTGAATTGCATAATGTGTAGGTTTCAATGATGATGACATTGATCTTTCCAAAACTTTCATTAATTTCTTCTTGAGATTTTTAGTACCAACAATAGTACCTGTAAAATCTTGTTTATTTTCTTTTATGTAGGTGGATTCAAAATTTTGTTGTGCAACAAACGCTTGTATACTGGTACTTCTTCTAAAAATCGATTTGGCTGGGGTCTTGGTAATAACTCCAACATATCCCATCTTCAAAGGATATTTCTTATTTGTCAATATCTCCTTGGCTCTAACTGCGGGTACCAAATCTAGTTTAGTGACAACACCAATAGTTCTCTCACCTCTTGGATCAGCAACCCTTGAAGCTCTCAATGCAGCAGAATTGGCTAAATCCACATCAGCAGCACTTATTGCCAATATAATATTTGGAGCTTCTAGATACCTATCACATAAAATCTTGATTTTCCTTTTTAATTCAATTGGCTGATCTGCAGCTTCAACTTGAATATACCCAGGTAAATCAACTAATGATAAATCTGGAACCCTGGGTGACTTGATAGTTAATTGGATTGGATCACTTGATATGGCTTCGGATAATGGAACAGCCATATTCAAATCAAATAATATCTGTTGAACTTGTTGGAAGTCAGTTAAGTTGTTCATCTTCAATGCAGGAAACTCGGCAACTTCGGCAGCTCCGTCTGGAGTGTTTATGAGTGTTAACTCAATTGGTCTTCTAGTAACCATATTAGAGCCTTTAGGTAAAAATTCTTGACCGACAATAGCTTCAAGAACAGACGATTTCCCAGAAGATTGAGATCCAATGACAACAATAGAAGGTAATTTCAAAGTATCTGAATGATCAACATTGTGTAAAATATTTCTTATTTCAATCATTTGACGAGTTAGATTAAGCATATCATCATCGGTATTATCTTCTTCCTCCTCTTCGTCATCGTCCTCCATTAATTCTTCTCCATGATGTTCTTGTTCCACTTCCTCTTCAGTATTCAAGCCAACAGCAGCAGCAGTTGCACCTAAAGCAGTTGCAGCATCACCGCCATTAGGATCTCCATTAGGGTCTCCATTGGGATCCGTATGTGATCCACCGAAACCAAACAGTTTGAAGAAATCACTTGTTTGATCAAATATCCCATTGGCAAACTCTTTCGCTGTTGAAAGTTGATCTTGTGTATACGTAGAAGCTTGTTCAACTTTATAAATCACATAAGAGCCACCAGCAGCCAATCCACCGCCGATAGTAGCAGGTATTCTTGCCGCTTTAAAGAAAAATTTGGGTATTGAAGTGAAAGAAAACGACCTTTTGATTATACTATGTGCAACTGGGTGGTTTAACTTTATCTTCGAACTAGAAAACAATAAAGGTGATGAATTTGATAAGTATCTGTATTGTAAGTTGAATTTTGAGTTTGAGTAGTAATGTTTTGATTGATGGTTTATGAATCGATGCAACATGACCCGCGCATTGGCAGATTGCGCAGGCATTCTGGTTTCTTAGCGGTTAATTGGAGATTGATTGACCAAAATGATATAAATCTTGATAATTTGGATTCTCATTCAACGTTAATGATCCTTCAATTTGATTTCACAATTAATTGATTTTTGATTCAAAAATTGGTTTTTATTGGCACGGGAAAATGGCAGGCTACAGCATTAAAAATCAAAAAAAAAGCAAATGCTCCAGGAGGGGTTTGAACCCACGACCGTCGCGTTCCTCACACGACCGTGACTTTATGGATAATCATAAACGTCGTAATACGATTATAAGCACGAAGCGCTAACCTCTGCGCCACTGGAGCACCTGAACTTGTAATCCCGACGGATATTTATTGGTACGTCACAATGGTTTTGGTCAGGTAACCAAAAAAATGTATCAACTGAATCCATATATTGCTGAACATTTACATATGTTAAACTTGGGGTATTACACTCATTATTCGCCAAACACACACTGTTATTATTGTGCTCAGGAGGGTTTTGATGATCTCACACACATATATAATGAGTGTCCAGTAGTCGAAAAAATCTGGAGAATGATTGATGATGATTATCCAAGACCTACCTTGAAGGATTTGATTTGTACTGATAACATGCAAATGATTTATAAATACGGGTTATTTGTTGGTATTTGCCAAATTGTTAAAAAATCCGGACGACAACAATTACTAGGTACTGGAATCAGAGCACTCACCAATAAACAAATTCAGCAATACCATGGAAGAATTGCAAATCAATTGCAATCTTATCATAAAGCTATGGTAGAATTATGATTGATTTTATAAATGTGTTACAATGGTCTTTTTATTTATATCTACAATACTTTTTATTTTACTTTTTTATTCATGTGTTCTTCATGAATACTAGTTTTAGGAATTAGGGGGATTTTTTTAGTGGTTAGGTATTTAGCTAGGATGTGTCTAGTTAGATAAGTCCCACACTGTCTGTTTATGTTAGTTAAACAGTCGTCTTTATAAGATTACAACATCCAGAGAGCCTTAGGCGGCAGGCCTACGATAACTAACGTCATATATGTTATTGAATACATGTCTTTATTAGTCCAAAGAAAAAAAACAGCATATAAAATTTTCCCAGTCTGATCAAGAATCAATGGCCGAGCACGTATTATAATTATAACCAGGCGCTAGATCGATATATTAATTAGCTATTTTATTTTTTTTAGTTAAAGATTATATTTAAAATTATATAGGCATAGTTTTAAACTATGATGAAATACCCTATATATATATATATATTATATATATTATTGTATAATTAACTCATGGGTTGTACTAACTATGGATCTCAGCACTGCTCGACATGACCTATAGCATGATAATATTGCTTGGATGGTCTCCTTAAAGCATGTAGACTTCAATTGATTAACTCGAGGTCACCAATACCATTATAATATGTTAGATTAGATGTAGTCAAATTTCCGTCAAAAAATATACTATATACAGTATAGTTCAACAGAAAACGTTTAATAGATAATAGCCCAGGCCCCAAGCCTGGCTCTTGAAAGTGGAGAAATCATCAAACTTCAGACAAAAGTACATTGACATCATAAATAATCGTTGAATATAGCTGACGCTTTAAAATCTAAAAAAACTACAGTGTAATATTATAATCAAAGTATCATTAACTATAAAGTGGTCGACTAAACCAACACAATTCACAAGACAATAAGCACATTAAAACAAAATAAATTTTAAATAAAAACTTGTCAGACAGCCACTTATACCCATCCAAATCCATCACAACCGAAGAAGCACATAGAAAAGGATCAAGATCATCGCTCCTTTCAATACCAATAAATCACAAGTGAAGTAAAAGTATATATAAAAGGCAATAATAGATGACCAGACCGCTAAGGATCACAGACAAGCTAAAAGGTTCTCACTCTAGGGTATAAGGGTATCTATCTCATCAACCAAGTTGGATTCAGTGGCTCTTTTGAAGAGTCAAAGAGGGACGTGACCTATAGAAATGATCCTATGAAGTACGTCGACAAAGAAAAAAGATTAAAACTAATAAAAAAAAGTGAATTGAGGTTTCTTTTATAGTTTTTTGGATTGGTTTGCAGCGATGGTATACTATTTTTTTTAGGGCTCCAACTTCCAACTTCCAAGTCCGGTGATATGAAATTGGATCAATTTTCCGTGGTTTTTTTTGCAACCACCACTTGAATCATGCTAGACTCACGTTTGCAAGTACTAAGTTGTGATTGCTCAGATCTGCTGTCTCGACTCTCGATGAATAAGCTTTCAGTTTGCCGCGGCTTGATTTCTATTCAACTGCTGCAAGATGAACCAATCAAGTTAATTTGGATATACACATTCAGACCAGGTCATCACTTGTGAACTGTGAACATATCGAGATTCTATATCTGAAATTCGAATACTGATGTCTGAGACTCAGAGTATATTCGATATTACAATATAGTTTAACTGTAGTAACATTTTACGACCGTCGACGCCGTCACTTCTAAAACTCAAGGAATAAAGTGCTAGGTAAACTGATATACAAATAAATGGATCGACTTGTATAATGATTAGCAATTATGTCGATAAATTAAAGAAAGAGAAACCAATATATTATAATTAATGTATATATATAAATATAATATAATATACTAGCCAAGGCTTGCCTTCAACTTGAAGGCAAGCCGATTGCTTATAGATTTCTTATAGTATATTTAGCTTAGAGAATTGTTCATCTTGTGGGATGATGGTACATTGAATTAAGAGTTATTGAACAGTATGTATATATATATATATATATATTCGAATTCTTGATGATCAGCTATACTCTAGTTTATAATTTGGTACTTATTAGCAATATGCAATATTATTTCAACAAAAGTTTTAAAGAAACCCAATATTTACAACAACTGATAACGATTTTGCTACATGTATTGAATTCAAAACTTATAAATATATAATTAAAGTACTCATTGGATCCAGCGCGTTATATTAAGAAATTTTAGTTATATATAACTATATCTATTCTGGTCCAAGATAAAACCACTCGTGTATATATAGATGTGAACATGTCTTTGAAATATTTAGATTGGTTTATATTGGTAAATGTGATACTTATTTGAGATTTCCTATGATATTCTCTCTTGAAATATATTTCACTTGTAGTCGAATTTAACAATTTGCAACCATTTTAACTTTTCAGAATTAACTCCAAAACCTAACTTTTATTTCGTTTCTGGATGTTGGGGATAATATTATGCAAAAAATTAGATTCTCAAGTTAGATTAGTCGGATTTTCTCTCTGTATCGGTCGATTTCTCACGGTTTTTTTTCAAGCTAATTATATTAGTCTGGCTAAACTTTACTATTATGGATGTGATATAATATGCCATTGAAAATCATCATCTATTAAGTGTGATTATCATGATGAGGGAAAATTTATTCCTATATTGAGGATGCCTATTGGAGTGGCTGACCGCCCCATGGTATTATATATTCCCAGAAGATATTTTCAAGTTTATTTTCAGCAGAAGCCGAAAATATGTTAGGTTTAAACATTGACCAAGTTCTCCAATTGGAAAAAAAAAAGAAGAATTACGCAAATGCCCAATCCGACCAGGCTAACTTGATTAGTTTATATCTTTTGGAATAATATTTAATACAGCTAACTACGTATACTGCGATTTTCATTAAAGTTAAATTACTTAATTAGAGTGAGCTGAATTAAAGTTAAAATGGTTGCAAAATTAACATTCAATAAAAATGAGTTCAATTAACTCACAGTACATATATAATTTCATGGCGACACCTAGAATTACCGTCACTGGTCAGATATTAGACAATGGCAAAGTGTTTACTTTAAGTTGAACAAATATATATTATAAAGATAATATCTTATCGACAGCCAGCTATATTATATAATGATTTATTTATATAATCGAATATAACTAATTAGATACATTAATTAATTGCAATTGATATAAATATAATTTAATTACAATAATATCAGGCCTCCAGAATCATGATCATGATTTGTAGTTGTACAGCTTTACAGTAGATAATTTATATGGTAGTCAGGACTCACAAAAATCCCGTAGAAAGCAGCTTTCAACTGACACTTTTCAAAATTAATGAAATTCAAATATTATTTTGCAGCCATTTTAACTTTTTACAGTTAACTCTGAAATGTAACTAATGGGAATATTTGAGAAGTTAAAAAAAATAAGTGGTACAAAGTTACAAAACCAAGTTAAGTTAGTCGGATTTGGGACCGGAATTATCCTTCATTAATTATATTTGTAAGATAATTTTGGTATTTTTTAATTTTTAATTGTATATATATAGTACCAATTAAATAAGGTTGCCTATAATCTAGCTAGCCATTGTTTAATGTCGGATATTGGTAACCTAGGTCGACTCATCTTGAAATTAGGAATGTGTGGTATAATATATATATATTTTTGATTAATATATATGTATTCATTCTTATCGAAATATTTGAGACCATTTCAAGTTACTTTAATCCTAACTCTAATAATTAAATCTAACAAATTTGATTATTTAATGTAGCTGTACATGTACTTATATATATATGCCTTTAAAGTTGGACAATAAAATTAGTCTGCTAGGATTTGGTATTAATTAATTGTAAACTTGGAATCTTGAATTACTTCTTTCAGCATATTCTTAATTCATTTAAATATGGTGAGTCCCAAGGTTTTATATCGTTCGATCAGAAGCTTCATATAATTATTAGGTTAGACTGATTCACTATTTTGTATACACTCAATTCAGGTCCAGGCAAATTTCAGATACAGCTTTATAGTAGGGCCACCTACATATATTGCCCCAAACTCAGCTGGATGGATTTCAAAAATAACAATCTCACTAGGTTACAATTAGTACCACTAAAAGTTTATATATTCATACGATCATAGCTGGATGATCGACTTCTATTTAAGACTATATATATATATATTCATAATTCCTTCTAGAAACTAAATTAATGCTTCAAGAATGGGCTTGTTTTGGAAGCAAGCCTTGGTAGTCTAGGGTTATATAAAGTTACTCATAAGAACGTTGTAATATATACATACGATACTTAGGTGCCATATATGTATCATACCACAATATATATAAGTTAAATATTATAATTAAATTTAATTATAAATATATATCATGACGCATGCGAATTTAGATTAAGAAATAAATATAAAATATATGAGCCAATTAATTATTCAACCAGCTACGTCGTCGAAAATCGCTTAAATGATAATAAATAGATATTAAATAAATAATTAATTACAAGCTGCAAGCAAACTGCAATATTAAAAATTAATTGGAACTGAATTTTTAGTTGGTAATAAATAGAAGATCTAATTCATAGACGGTATGTCCATACCAGTAAGCTAGCTAGTATGTATGTCAACCATCATATATTCCAGATCAATAAATAAATAAATAAGTGGAACTTATTTACCGTAAGTTGGCAAATACCAAGGAGTGATTCTAAGGTAACTATTAGTTGGATTAGCGATACCTGCGTAAGCATTATACCAACCAAAGGAAGCAGTAATCACACCCATAACACCACCAGCCCTAGTCATACCAGTACTTCTTGTAAAAGAACCAATAGCCAAGAACAAGAAAGTCAAGAAAAGTGTGAAGAATAATCCTGAAAAGGCATAAGTTGATTTGACGGTACACAACCATGACATGAAAGTAAAGATAGCCCAACCCAAAAGGAAAAATCCGACAGCATTTTGAAATTCAATAGGGTCAGTATATGAAGAAGCAATATCAAAACTTTTAACATTGATAGCAGCATAAGAAGCCCAGAAAGCACCATAAGAAGTTAAAACAGTACCACCAAAAGTGTTACCCAATGCTAAATCCCAAACACCGGCGACAAATTGAACAACACCACCGTAAAAGAAGGCAGAACCTACCACGATATTTGGTTCCTTAACACCCATAGCTTGAGCGTTACAAAGAGACAATACAAAAGTAGTTAATGCGAAAGCACAAAGACCCATGGGGACTGGGTTAGCTAATTGTCTAACTGGAGGTTTAGAATAACGCTCTGGGTTCAAAGTACCACCGAAAGCTTGCATTAATTCTTCTTTATAGAATTTTTGTTTCCCTATGATTATAAAATCATCAATTGAATGAATTTTACCAATTTCTGTCTCCTCGGAATTGTTCAAGTTTTCTCCATGTTTATCATTGAATTCATCATGGGATGGAGAAGAAGCTTTATCTATTGTGTTTATTGAATTGTCCGAATGGTGTTGATTGATTTCGTTAGACATTATGGATGAGATATTGGCTATGTTATTTGATTAACTATTATGTTTAAAGGTTTATTGAGGATGGATACAAGATATTAGAGAGATACAGTATAAAAAGCAACATGGCAGCAGCTATATATATTGGAAACACCAAAAAGGAAAAAAAGATAATGATATAGCGAGAAGAGGGCCATTGGGAAAAAAGTGTCAAACCAACCAACATTCTATGGGGGGGGGGAACCCTGTGAGTCTATTGCTGCATAGTCATTCTACAAACCCAATCTGAATGGAGATAAACAGAAGGGCAACGCATTATGCATTGTATTCATAGTTCCGCACGTCCAGAAGCTTCATTCACCTGGTGGCAAGTTACAAGTCAATAGTGTAAATTGTAAGGTGAAGTGGGGCCCTGGGCCTTGGTTGCAAAATCACCCGCTGAAATTTGAATAGTTCAAGAACTCGGAGTGACGATGCTGACTGCACCGCACTTGGGAACAGGGCTACTATCTCAGAATTGAAGCCCGATAATTACGGGAATAATTGTTTTAAAGCTTTAAACCCGAAATGTCAAGTTTCAACTTTCAAGATATAAATATGCAGGGCTTCTAGTATCTACTGATACCCCAGATTTCATAAAATACGATAGTCCATTGCAATCTGGAACCAGATTGTTTTGTGTATAGCCACATACTCATACAGAAGCTTAACATGAACTAAAATGACATCTCACTCTTTAAAAAAGATCGTGTCAGATGATTCAAATGGAGCTTCATTCACCTGGTGGCAATTTACAAGTTAAGTTATATAATTACAAGGTGACAATTTTGAAATGACATAGATTTAGAGTGCTCACTACGTTACGTACTAACATTAATACTAATTCCATAGGGTTGTATCAATAATTAGCGAGCCGTGAATCGTAATCGAACTCGGAACTCATGAGTCGTGATCCAGACTCCAGTATATATGTTGGGAATTTGTTACTTGGGGTCATGCTAGCCCGTATTCAATAATGTTATACCGAGGTCTCAGTGTTCTGTAGATCTCAGCTTACTGCTTTATAATTTAAGGTATTATAATTGTATTTCAATTTTCTATTATCAAATTGAGAATTATTTGATGTTTTTGATCTTATAGCTGAGTATTTCATTATAATTAGCCGTGTGAAATGAGAGGAATAACTTTATGCACTTTTGAACTAATTAGTTTATCTATATCACGGTATATAGACATGACTTTTCGCTGACCACTGAAGGTTTTTCAGATAGTCTAGACTCTACGACTAGGTTCCTATATATCCTTCCATATATTCTGCAAATCTCAATAATCATACAATATTCGATTGATAATCGGGGAAAGTGAAAAATTTATTGATCTGATGACTTTAATTCCTGACCCAAATGTTAATCATATAGAAATCATTGAGTCTTCTTTTCATTATCACGGTCAGCATATATCTTTGCAGTAAAAGGCCTAAAATGTTAGTATCATAAATCAAAGCAAAAAAAAAGGAAACACATACTCTTCAAAGAATAAAGCAATCTTATACATAAAGAAAACAAGAACAGAAACAAGAATACCAGAAGGTTTACCATACCATAACCCAGTTCCTAAGAAGCACAAGGTTGAGCCATTATACATTGGATTATCATTCACATTGAAGGGGAAACCAGTGACTCTTTCATTCATCAAGATTCCAAAATAGTCTCCGAGATAAGTTCCAGTAACACCTAAAGCATACATCGAACTCAACACTAATATGTTACCAACACCAAAAGACACAATTGCTAAGGTTTTGAAAACTGGAGATTCAAGTAAGATTGGCAATGTTGGTTGATCAGCCAATGATTTTTCATAAATGTAATCACGGACTAAACCTAATGAGAAAATAGTGAATGCTAATAAATAGCATCCTCTTTTAGCAGATCCAGTTATCTTAGTTAAAAAATGTGTGTTGTATTCTATTCGTTAGATTCGTGTTTATAATTTGATTGATTTTTTGAAACTTATATACATACCTAATCTGGCAACAATGTTCCAGAATATTGGATTGAATGCTATTGAAGCGAGAGCGACTATAATACATAAAATTAGTATATGTAATTATTAAAAAATGCAATTCAATTGAAACCAATGACAATTGGCAAAATTAGAATGTACTCACTTTTAAAACTTGGTGTATTGTAATTGATATAATCAGGCAATTCTTCAATAGAAGGCAACTGATCCTTTATATAATTCAAATGTGATATATAGCTCTCTAAAGACATCTTGATATAATTTAATTAATTTCTGTGACAATTGATTATATAAATAATGAACAACAAATTATATTTATATCTTTATTTAAACGCCCAACAAGTTGGTTTAAATTTGCTTATGATTGTTAGTTGCAAATAAATTGACATGTGAAGATGTGGATTACGTAATATGTGATATTTTATTTTTTGTGAATTTAATTTTGAATTTATTTTGAATTTTCAACAAAAACTCGATTTCGTTTGTTTGTGAGCTACAGCGGCTAATTATTAAGATGTTGCCATTATGAGATACATCAAATGATCTCTTGCAGTGTTTGTGGATTCACGAATATCAAGAAATAAATATAATATGGCAAAGCAGTTAATATCAGTAAGATATTTGTGCACTGTGATGGAAATACTGCTGAAGAAACGGGTGTATTCTAAGGGGAATGGACCTAGAACAATGTATCACTTCAGCAAGTTGCTCTTTTCAATAGACATTTAATTTGAGATGACGATCACTCAATCAATCACGATATTTACTGCCATCCGGTTTTTTAGACGATTTGATCCGATGTAATTGGGAATTCTGGATATCTGAACACAATACAACTGGATATAAAGGTCATTGACAAAATAATATTTGTTTGGCTGCCAAAACTACTTTTAAATCCAGTTGAAGCCTTGAATTGTTCCAATTTTTACGTTTTTTGAAGTGTGAAAAGTTAAGACATATAATAAATCACCATGATTCACAGCTAATGGTTCAACTACTTACTTTGCCAATTGGCCTGAGATCTATCGCTAGAGGAGCAAACATTCACAAATATATTATAACTTACCAGTGACCACTATGTTTATGAAGGTCGGGTAAGTGTAATTTAATGCGATACAAAAGACATCCAAGCTGGTATGCCAACAATGAACCATTATGATGAGATCTACTGGATGCAAAGAGACATAATTTAAAGGAAATATATTACCAGCGTTGATCTATCACAATCTTCAATTCAAGTACACTCAAAATTTGAAATTGGCTGCAAAAAATTCCCACAATCTGATTTGGTTGCATTGACATATCCGAATTAGGAAGTTGACAATTTTGAATCAAGTTCTAAACACAGATACATTAATTAACAAATTTTAAGGGCGGTATAGATCTATGATGATGTGGGTATCCTTTACATTGTTTCATACGTTTAGATCCTGCTTAATTCAACATCGTACCTATCACATTTTTCAATAATAATTCCTCAAAAATGATCTTATATATATTGGTTTGAAAATCTTTTTTTGTACCACTTATTTATCAGTTTAGTTATTCTTGATCTTTTTTTGCTTTAGCATGTCTTCAAAAGTGTCCATCAATACTGACATATCGTCAATTACCATAAGGAATAAGATAAATGATACTCCAAAGATAAAATATCTCAATAATGATAACGAAGAAACTATAAATGCTGCTGGTATTTATGATTTGGATATAATGGACACATTCGCAGACCCAAACTTACATAACCAAGAAACTTTAAAGTTAAAGCCAAAACCAAAACACATTTTTATGTTTTTAACCAAATCTGATATACCTTTATTATTATTAGCATTTTTCACAATGTCAATATCAGCAGTTGCTGCCCCAGTTGCAACATTGTTATATGGTAAAGTTTTCAGCACATTAAGTGATTATTATTCTGGTGAGATTAAAACTTTTGGTGAATTTATTCACACTACAAGAAATCATTGCTTTGCCTTGACAGCTTTAGGTGCAGGTTTAACAGTTATTATCTGGTTTGGTTTATATTTGTGGTTACAAATTGGTGAAATACAATCATCAAGAGCAAGAAAGCAAATCTTCAGTTCATTTTTCGTTAAGAAGTTTGAATGGTTTGATATGAATACTGAATTAAATGGAGAATTGAATCAGATTAATAGATGTATCGAAGAATTAAGAAGTGGATCTTCTGAAATCTTTGCTTTGTTGGTTCAGAATATTGCAACTATAATAGCGTTATTAGTAACTGCGTTCATATATTCGTGGTCCTTGACTTTAATCATATTAGCATCGTCTCCTATCATAATGGCAAGTGGGTTGTATTTTGGTGGATTAATTGCAAAAAACGCAAAATTGGAAAACGATTTAACTTCAAATTCATCCAAATATTTGAATTGGTCTTTGACTTCTCCGCAGTTGGTGAGATTATTCTTGGGTAAATCGTATGAGATTAAAAAGTTTAATAATCTGTGTGAGCTTTCTGCTTCTGCTTTTTTCAAAATGACATTAGCTATTGCTGCAAATGTGTCAATCTTGAGATCTTTTGCTTTGATTATGTTTGTTCAAGGGTTTTGGTTTGGGACTTATATGGTTAGAGAAGGCCATTTGAAAGTGAATCAAGTATTTACTTGTTTCACTGCTTGTCTTATGTTAGGTCAGCAGATTAATACTTCAACCAGTTTATTATCAGTTTTACAAAAAGGAAAAGTTGCAGCTGCGAAAATCTCAAATTTCTTAAATGATGATTCTGCAAATGAGATAACCAAGAATTCAAATATCTTACTTTATCCTAGCGAATGTTTCGGAGGTATTAAGTTTAAGAAAATTGATTTCTCATACCCATCCAGATCAGACACTAAGATTTTGAAAAAAGTGAACATCACAATTCCTTCAGAAGAATTGGTTTTCATAGTTGGGAAATCTGGAAGTGGTAAATCAACTCTATCTCAGTTATTGATGAGTTTCTATAAACCGAGCAACGGAAGAATCGAAATTGATGGCTTTGATGTTCAAACTATTAACCCAAAGTGGCTCACTGACAATATCACACTAGTTCAGCAATCGTGTACTTTATTTAATGATTCTATCAAGAACAATATTGGGATGGGTATCATTGATAAAATTGATTCATTGGCAAACATAAAGGATGATGATATTAGAAATGCTGCTAAATTTTCCAACTTGAATCAAATGTTATTGGACTTACCAGATGGGATTGAAACCATGGTTTCTGCGAAAGGTTCTTCATTATCTGGTGGTCAGATTCAAAGAGTTGCATTGGCTAGAGCTAAGATAAGAGATACGCCGATATTGATTTTAGATGAAGCTGTAAGTGCTTTAGATATTATAAATCGTGATTTATTGATAAAATCGATCAAGACTTGGAGAAAAGGTAAGACAACTATTATAATGACCCACGAGTTTAGTCAAATTGATGATAATGATTATGTTTATCTTATGGAAAATGGTACGGTTGGTGAACGTGGATTCAAGAAAGAATTGGCGGATAATGCTTCGGGGTTATTTTATAGATTATTGAACGTTGATAGCCAAGATGATCAACCTGTTGATATTTTTGCTGATCCAATTGATAGCGAAATTGAGTTTGATAACAGGAGCGGTATTAGAGACTCAATCGTTCAAGCAACTGAAGCTTTCAATAGACTTTCTGGCCAATTTTTTGGAATCCCATTGGGAATGGAATCTGAGGCCAGAGTATTATCCACTATTAATCTTGACGATTCTCACTCAATGGCTAACAATTCTGTATCGGAGTATTTTCAGAATCAAAGACATTCAAAGGCTATGGAGTATAACCAATCAATATTCACCACTGGATCAAATATATCTGCGATCAACAAGTTAAATGAGAAACTAGCCTTCGCAGCAGAAATCGGTGAGAAGGATGTCAGTCCTGCAGTAAATTCTGATGAGAACCCTGTGGAATTAATGTCTGTATTCCAGATCTTGAAGTTTATGAGATCGAATATTCAATCAAAAGCTATTATTATACTTGGGATAATATCTGCTATTATCAATGGTATTGTTAATCCGGTTTTTTCATTTTGTTTCTCTAAGCTTTTGAATGGCCTTATAACAACTAAAACACATGAGGATAACAATGGTTTCTTATTGAAATGGTCTTTGATCGTCATCGCTATTGCCATAGCTGATGGTGCCACTACATTCGGTAAGATGTATTTCCTATCATTTGCTGCTGAAAAATGGATTTTGGATTTGAGAAAAATAACATTCAGAAAAATAAGTGAACAAGATGTTTCGTGGTTTGATAAAGCCAACAATAAACCAGCTGAAATTACTGCTTTGCTAATGAATGATTCTAGAGATTTGAGAAATTTGGTCTCAGGGTTCTTGAGTGTCTTTTGCAATATGATTGTTCTCTTATTGTTAGGTGTTATCTGGTCTTTGGTCATTGGCTGGAAATTATCGTTAGTTGGTGTATCTTTTGTTCCAGTGTTCATGATAGTCACTGTGGTTTACTCAAGCCTCTTGCAAAACTCGGAAAATCAATATAAAATTGCCGTTGCGTCATTAGAGAATCTTGTTCATGAAGCCGTGAATGGTATGAAAACAATCGTTTGCTTGAGATTGAATAAATATTTCTTTATGAATTTTGATGATAACATCGCCAAATTGAGATACGCAGGTCATTTGAGAGCCTTCAAGGTTGGATTTGGTATTTCACTCTCTGGATTGATTACTTATACTGCCCAAGGAACGATTTTATACTATGGTATGAGATTAGTTGGTCTTGGGGAATATACCAGTGGCCAATTGATGGAAATTTTCACTTTGTTGATATTTTCAATGTCTACTGCTTCTACTTTGTTATCACAAATACCTGATATCTCCAGAGGTCAAAGAGCCGGCACTTATATCATTAGGTTATTGAGTTTAGAACCATCTCCCACCGAGAACGAAGGTAGCGTTGAGCCTCATGAGTATAGCAAGACCATTCAATTCAAAAATGTCAGTTTTGCTTATCCAATGAGACCAAATGCCCCAGTCTTGAAAAACATGACTTTCAGTATTCTTAATGGTGAGACAGTTGGTATCATTGGTGAATCTGGTTCCGGGAAATCAACAATCAATTCATTGGTTACAAGACTCTATAGTACGGGCTCAAATAGTATATTTGTAAATAACAGAGATATTAATATCATAGATATCAATTGGTTAAGGTCAAACATAGCTGTTGTTTCACAACAGGCGCAATTCTTTGATGGCTCAATAAAGGAGAATTTATTATATGGATTAGAAGAGGGCTCAAAATCAGATGCTGATATAGAAGATGCTTTGAAATTGGCAAACATATATGATTTCGTTGTTTCGTTACCAGAAGCTTTAGAAACAAGGCTTGGGGAATCTTCTAATTCATTGATTTCTGGTGGTCAGGCCCAAAGATTGTCTATTGCAAGAGCTTTGATTCGTAAACCGAAGATTTTGATTTTAGATGAGTGTACGTCCTCTTTAGATCCAGAAAACTCCAAGATTATTGCTGACTTGGTGAAGAAAAATTTGACTACTAAAGAAGGTTTAACTACCTTGTTGATTACTCATAGTGAAGATATGATGAAATCATGTGGGAGAATCATAACTTTGAAAGATGGTGCAATTTGTGAAGAAGGAGGGTTCGATGATCTTTACAATAACGAGGGCGAATTGTACAGAATAGTGAATGGTGATAATTACTAATTTTTGCTTTATTTTTTTCAGTTTAGGGGCGTTTTCGTGATTTTTGTTTTTTTGTGTATGCGTTTAGGTGTATAAACATTCTGTAATACTCAATCTGTAATTGTTTGGCCTACAAGCAAAATAAATCATTAACCGTTCATTTTTAGCGACTTCTACCAAAATTCAAACACAAATACATATATCAGAACACTATAATTTAACACAGATGTAAGGGACTTCAACATCTTCACCTTCTTTGTCATCAGCGCAAATTTCTAAAATAAGATTCTTAACATGTGGAGCAACATCCTTCTTACTTATTTCTTTGATCAACTCAGTTAACTTCAAATTATATCTGTCCTTCAACTTTTTAGGTGGGAAGAATGAAGCGTATAATAATGAAACACCATAAGACAACATTGAGATTTCCAAACCTTCTTTATCATTGAAATGATCAATCAATTCTTTTAATGTAATATCACCATTGATTTCAAAACGATCCCAAATTTTGTCAAATTTCTTACCATTATATTCACCTTGAGAAGATTTAATAGGTTCACTAAATCCAAAGAAAGGCAATGCTAAGTTGACGAACCCGTTCTTGTATTTCTCAATATCATCATTTCCAGCAACAACCTTATACAATTCTAAACAAACAATACCAGTAACTAAAGCAGTAGTAGTAGCAATAGCAGGAATGATTTTACCAGCAATGAATTTAGTCTTCTGACGATCAGCAGTTTCAATTAAGTAATTTAAAGCTCTACAGTTGGATGCAGCTGAGATGAATTCGATATGGTGGTTAGAGTCATCATCTTTTTCAAACTCAATTGGGGTCAATCTATAACCAGCTAATGTTGATGGAGCTGGTAATGAAGAAGCTATTTTTTTAATTTCATCGTTGTCTGCGTCGCCAGTTGAATCAGCTTCTGGTTCATTATCATTAGCTTGGATCTTAATGCCAGACCTTGGAGTGAATGGTTTGATGTCTTTTTCAACTTCTGCTATAACCTTTTTATACAAATTGATATCAGACTCTTGTTGATCACCTTTCAACCCATATATGAAAGCTAATAAATTTGCACCACCAGCGACAAAATGGAAATGATCAGTATTGTTAATATCGAAAGTTAATGGAGTTGGAGCTCTTTTTGGACCCGACCAGAATGGAGCACCAGTTGAAGTTGTGGCATCTTTAGGGAAATTAAACAATAACTGTTTGATGTCATGGTTATATTTTTTTTCGAATTCCAATCTGGACCATTTGATACAATCTTCAAAAGTGTATGGTCTCTTTTGTAAATATTCTGAAATGGTTTCTAAAGTACCTTTAACATCACCACTTTGCTTCAAAGTTTGTTCAACAAAATTAGACTGACTCAAATAGAGATTAACATTTTCAGCGGCATCAGCAAAATAACCTTGGAATAAAGATTTGGCCCATGCAATTGTGTGATCAATTTTATTTGGAAATGATCTTAATGTACACAATGGGATTGATTTTTCAGGTGGATCTTGAGATGATGAATAAGATTCAGTCAAGTTTGGAATAACAACTTGAGTATTACCCTTTGTACCTAAAGTACCTGATTCCAATAATGGCTTCTTGAAGAAAATACAACGACGATCGACATAAGTTCTTGCATCAACGTTATCTAAAGCATTGGTAACAAAATTTAATTGATTCCAGAAGGAGTCATCAAAGATATGTTCAGTATCATCACCAACTTTATCCAATTTTGCTTCAATTTTACCAATTAAATCAGAGTTCATTGCTTGAACTGCAACAGCAGCAACTTCAGATTTATTCTTAGTAACATCTTTTGGTCTGAAGAGAAATTGTCTATTCAAATTAGATTTTTCAATAGAATCCATATCAGTAACAATGATTTTACCTTCTGGACCAGAACCTAAACCCATCATAGCCCAATTCTTTAACATTTCACAGCCAATGGCACCAGATCCGACCAAGAAAACTTTCAAGTTTGCAATAGTTTTTTGGAAGTCAACACCAAAGACAGCAATTTGTGCATCATAACGAGAATTGATTGGTTTAGTTGATTCCTCAGTACGAGGGAATTTCTTGCTATCAGGTAATGATTCTAATGAATCAAAATATAAGAATTGCTTAACTGGACCGAATTTACTTGAGCAAGCTTTCAACACTTCTTGTGCGATTAATCCACCAAAGAAAGCAACCATACCTGGTAAGTCACCTCGAGCTTGGAAAGACAATTCTCTTAATAAGTTTTCATCAAGTTTATTATCACCTAGAATCTCCGGATTTTGGACAGATAAATCATTTACTAGTTTCAAGAACTCATTTGAGTCTTCTAAGTTATATGGTCTTGGCAACTTACCACTGTGTTTTGTTTGAAATTGGTGTAAAGCTTGAAATCCTAAGTGCAATTGAGGAGGTCTATCAAATTTAGCGAAATCTGAAAATGTGTATTCTGGTTGTGATAATTGTTTTAATAATGGTTCGAAACTGATTTGTTTAGGAACCTTAACTTGTTGATACAAACCGCCTTTTACATACGTACCAAAAGTTTCATCAATCTTGATTTTAAAGGCATATGGTCCCAATACTTCGATCTTATGTGGAGTACCATCATTCAATTTTTCCATTCCATCAATTTCAGAGAATTTAACATGGTCACCATCTTCCAAACCATGTCTATTATCAGCCAACATAGTAACATGTCCATTTGATTCTATGTCTGAAACAATTCCTTGTAATGGTTCTTCACCAGTGGAGTCAATCACAGTGAAATTTTCACCAAAATCAACGAAAAGATTACCAAATAAACCTCTTATGTCTGCAGAGATGAATTTAATATCATTGGCGTGTGTAAAGTTGTTCAATTCCACCTGTTTCTCTAAAGTAGTTTCTGTTGCAACAATAACTTGGAATGATTTTAAAGTTGTTTCATTTAATTCAGTGATAACAGAGATTGGAACATAAGAATTTAACTCAGATAACTTGGAAGAGGAAGCCAAGGCTCTTGGTTTACCCAAATCTTCTTCAGAGAGGAAGAATTGAGTTGATAAATCGTATAATTCAATTGGATTTGGATCATACAATGATAAGGATTTGACACCTGCTAATGCAACATTCTTAGCGATTTCAATCCCTAAGCCCTTTAAACCTATAATTAAGACATTGGAATTTTGCATTTTCAACATAGCTTCCTTACCCATGACATACAATTGCCTAGAATAAAGACCCTCATCCATTGTATTCTCTGGCGTGTCGATTTGCATGTTATTTGAATCTGACATTGCGGAAAATGTTCTCTTATTTCCTAACGATATGATGAAAGATATGTATAAGATTTATGTAACGAGAAACGACTGACTGATTGAGTGTTCTATCCACAAAAATATCAGTTTAATTCAATCAGACGCTGTAAATCTGGATACTTTTTTTGGTTTAAATTTCGATGGCAAATTCAAGATTTGTAATTTTAAAGGATCCGATTTTTTGAATTTGGAGGTTTCAAGATCTTGATTACGTAATAATCGAAGTTGCATTTATAATACATAAAATATGGTGAACGCTGAATACGTTGTAACTTGTATAGGAGCAAGCAATTTATGAGTGAACAAATATTCTATTATTAAGTAATCGATAAAACAAATTGAATGAAACTGAAGAAAAAGTAACAAAAAAAAGTAGTTAAAAGTGAAAAAATTGTCAATTTTGATTTTTTTTTATAATAAACAAGGTACAAAGAATGAATGTAACCATAAAACGAAAATCAATCGTTCTGCTTCCAAATATTTTCAAAATAATGTTTAACGAAAGCCAATGGATGGTCTTCATTCCCAGCACCCATGGTTCCAATACCTGGTGAAAAACTAGTTATTGGTAAAACCAAAACGTCAGAAACTAATTTTGGAATTTCTAATCTTGTAAAATCTTTCCAAGTAATCTTTGAATATATCCCACTTTGAACGTAATCATTGAAATATGTGAATATAACATCTGTCCATAATCCTGAGCCTGTCCATTGCATAATATCTAAATTTTTATTGTGATTTAATGAAGATGGATTCAATTCCAACTTACCTAATTTTGCCTTTTCTAAAGTGACTTCGGTTATTTTGGATATGACTTCACGAAGGATAGGATGACCTGGTTTGGCTTGTATGACCCATTGACAAAACTGTAATCGTCTTGCGTAATTTGATCTCCAGTCTGGAGAATCTGGGTCTGCTTCAATACCAATAATCATACCCAATTCGTTGGGAGACACGTTCTCTGGGATCCAATTAGGGATAGGTTGGAGTGGCAAAGTATCGACATCAGCGTAGACACCACCACGGGCAAATAATATAAGATATCTGAAAAAATCCATCTTTAAAATAACTTCTGGTAATAAATCAAAAGCTTTGACAATTTCAGGAATATTCATGTACAAATGATGAACTATAGCAGAAGAGGTATCATCATTGAACAACTCATGTACGAAACCTGGGTTTTTCAAAGCCCATTGAGTTTCACCAGTTTTAAATTTCTCACCAAATCTTTCATCATTTAAACCATATTTCCATGATTGCCACACGTAAGCAGGAAATTTTTTGGATTGATCGTACGGGAAAAGGTATGCTAATTTCTCACGCAATGAAGAGCCTTCAGGAGGTTTCTTTAAGTCTTTAATTTGCTTCAATAACAATTGATTGTTTTTCTCAAGTAGTTCAATTTTGGAATCTTGAGTTTCCAATAATTTCAGTGTGAATTTTTCCAATTTTTTAATTAAGTCATCATCCTGCTGTGATTTGGATGAAAGTATTGATGATGAGGAGACTAGGATATCGTTGTTTGGAATATTTTGTAAAACTTCTTGGAAATCTGTTGTTCTGGATGTTGATAATTTTACTATTACCAAAATTGATACGGTTAGAATAACACTTAGAATAATTGATTTCTTTTTATTTATTGGTTTCATTTTTACCAGTTTCCAACTCACTATCCTGGTGCTTCCGTCTTCCTAACCGTGTGGATTGCTCTGAATATGTGGAGTTGGTGTGGAATGATTTAGGAAAGCTCAGATCAAAATAACTTCAATTTCTGGTGATTTTGACCAATATTTTGGGAGGTGTAAATAATTCTGATTATGTAATTCTTTGCCAAATTTTCAATTTTATGGTAACACTTATTTCAGCACAAACCAGATCACAGATTCACAGCGAGCAATTTGTTGGTTTATCTTCAATTTACTGCTGAACTTGACACAAAATGTCCAGAACATACGACCTTTACGGAGGTGCAATCACAACAAAACTCCCACCAAATTTGTTAGATGTTTCCACAATCAGACAAATCCCAGACGCACAAGAAATCTTCCTAAATGTATCCACCACCGGCGATGATACAGGCAAAGAAGATGAATCTTACATCGTTGAAATCCTTGAGATGATTGAGCCCACAGGTGACAACCACAGGGCATTGGAGGCACATTTGGCTGAGATCAATGAGTTGAATGAAGTTGAATCCGATGAGTTTAAAATCGGTCATATAAATGAATACCACAATGAGCATTTGAAAACTGACTGTTATGTTACTGTTCAATTGAGCAATCTTGTGAAATGGTCTAAGAAGAGAAGTGAGAGTCATGAAGGCGGGTTGAATGTTGTTATCTTGTCATTGATTAGATTAGCCGGTAATGAAACAGATATAATAATCACTGGGAATGTACCAATCATGAATACTGATGATGTTGCCTTGCTTAAAGAATTGATTCAAAATAAGAGTGACGTTGAGATAAATGATTTGATTACAGGAGATACGAAAAGTGAAGGTGTTGTTGGAAAGATTAAAAGAAATTATGATACCATCGTGAAGGCAACTCAAGAATTAAAAGTTATTGATTTTAATTTATTTTGTTAATACAATCTCAAAGGGTATCACATTTATTCCACAACTCTTATACATTCTCTTCATCTTATAGCATCATTCATAGCTTGAAACTAATAACTTAATACTTCAATATATACTCCATTCACTACCATTAGCAATTCCGTGAGCAATACCATCAACAATGCCAACTTTCAAAACAGATATTTGTGAGTTCAATACTGGTGGGAAAAAACTTATCAAAAATGAGTACATTGACATTGGAATTTTAATCAGCATATAAAGCAAAGCAATTAAAAATAAATTGAAAGATATCTTTTCATAATTATCCATTACAATGTATGGCATAGTGAAATAAAATAAATTGAATAAACTTTTTAATTGATAAATCATTGTGTGTTTGATTGATAATGTGTTGGCTTGGTATGAAATCTAAGTGGTCCATTAAAATTATAAGAATCCAAGCGAATCATCATGTTTATATAGTAAAATTATGAATTATGAAGATCAATAATATAAAGTTTGATCCTCATGTTTAGATAGGAAATATGGATATAGGTTTACTGAGATTTAATAATATTATTATTATGTAGTGGAAGGCCACAACATTTATATAAATAACTCATTGGTTTGTAGATTGAAATCTTGAGATTAATAATATATTATTGTCAATTACGTCGCATGTAAATACTTGATTCTATTTGTTGTTAAAAGAAGTCATGAGTGGTCGCTACTACGAAATTATATATATGACAACAAAACAATATAAAAATAACCTGTAATTTAAGAGAAAGGGACTGTAATATGCGTAGTTTGGAATCTGGACCCTATATTATTATAGTACTAGTACGTACTACTATGGACTATGGTTCAGCCGTGAGAATTAGTAATTAATCATGATTGTCGATTGCAGATCTCACGTATCGATCAAGATATATTAACAATATCAAGGTGTAAACTTTAAAGGATTTTAGCGCACTTTGTCACTGAAATAATCAAATTTCAATGAGAAATTCAGAAAAGATCTTATCAACCAATACAAGGAAAGAATAGTTGATCTATATAGACTATTGGTATCCTTAGTAAAGCTTAATGTTGTGATTTCGCTCATAACCAGATTGAAATCGGGAGCCGGTTGCAAATCGTTATCAAAATTGAGTCTTGAGTTTGACTCTTGTTAAAGTAGTATCTAATATCTGAAGGGTGGTCTGGGACTGAGTTTAGTAAACTGTAAACTTTTAATTATAAGCTGTATGTATTAAATCAGTAGCTGCTGCACAGCTATATTATATAGCTGTTAATATAATATTGATCTCATGAGCTCGAGCTCACGTCGTCGTCGTCGACGACGAGTCGATGATGATCGATCGAATCAGCGCTCTGTCTAGCTAGCGCTGCTATAATATAGTTTTAGGCGCGTATATTTATTAATATTTAATTTATTACTGCAACTAATTTGTAATACGAAGCAACCAGAGATGGACATTGGACGTTATAAACTTTAGATGGCTATAGAGTAGACAGAAGTTGCAAGTTGCAACTCGAGTGGTTCTGTTCTGCTGGACAACTTTCTTGGAGCTCCCCTGGAAACGAGCGCTAAATCCATCGCAACGCCCAGTATCCCAGGCACCCGCATATATTTGATTTTGAACACACAAATGTATCGATTTGCACCGTGTTATGATCGTTGTGCTACGAATCCATAGAGTAGTGGCCTGATTGTGAGCTCGCCCTAGTGATATCTCTTCTGGTTTCTGAAAATGAAATCATAAACTACGTTCAAATCTTAGTTTTTGCAGGTCAATATTATTGGTTGTGCACACTACTCCACTGTAGTATTAATAAACGAACTTCCCTACTTCAAAGTTCTATAAAAGCTCCTGCTGACCGTCCGTTTTTAACTTCCATAAAAATTCAAATTTATGTTGTAGCTTAATGTATTCATTGTAAACCATTGTAGATACCTGTAGTTTCTATACCATCAAGAATTATCTCAAAATCTTGAGTTTTGACCAATAGGGAGCACTTTCTTGTTTTGTTGATTTTTTTTTTTTTTCAATTTCCGAATATTCCCAATTCGATATTTGAAATGCAGCACATTTTTAATTCTTGATTAGCAGGATATAGATTGTCGCTCTGAGTCTGTAAACACGTGTACTGGTTTCCTTGGGACTATATTACTGTTAAAGTTATTTTTAGGGATTATTTAGGGGATTTAAATTCTGAATATATAATTTTTATATAAAATATTTAATTCGAAATTTAAATAAGAATATTAATATTGATTTAAATCAAAATATATAGAATTTTTAATCTCAATTGACAAAATATGCAATAATTCAATCAATAAGAGTGCTGATCACTTGAAAACCGTTCGAGATTGTAAATGAACGGCTATTCAGCTGAATCCAATTGATTTGAAAGTTTTTTTGGATTTCAAATAAATTGCAACCATTATATCGAGTACTGAATCGTTGGATAAATCAATACAACGTGGAAATATACAGCTTAAATGCTAATATTCAAGTAATATAGGTCATAAGGTATATACCTATCATGTTCAATTGTATTTTAGAGGACTGCTGCTCCTTCTATTTCTAATCTTGTATAGTGCCATTTTTGAATCTACCATATATCGTACATCGTTAACTGCACCACTAGCAACGATTAAGCTGTCATTGGAACCTAAAAAGCTGCTTCCTAGATACCTGATTGCAGAGGGTATCCAAATTCATTACAGTTTCGTTTTTGGATCTATTATTCGATTTTATACCATTTCTTATATATATATAAATCCGCCATATATACCGATTTTAGGAGCCAAGGAGCCTGGTCGAGGAGGACTCAAATGCTTTCGAAGTCGACGTGGAGCGCTTTTGAGGCGATGCATCCACATGCACCCTCAAGCATTTTCTGCAGCTAGTACTTTTTGTCCTGTATAAACCTACCCCCTTGCAACTCAATATTACATAATCATTGGGCGCTGACTAAGATAAATAGACAAACCAATCAGAGAAGAGAAGAGGAAAAAGGGTACCCGGGTAACACCTCAATTCATTCTCAAAAATTAGACGCCCAAATGTTTTTGCCACTTCACCAACTTGTTATGAGCACTAATAACAAAACAACAAATATATTCACCAAGGATTCATAACCATCAAGAGATTCATAACCACCATGAAGACTGAACCAAAGATAGACCCAATTGACCCACAACTCCCTACAGCAGCTAATCCAGCGCTTGCAACCGCCAACCAGATAGCCGCCACCCACAACCACAACCACAACCAGCTCTTGCAACAGCAGTTGTTGCACTCCACAAACAACACAGACAACAACACAGATACCGGGGACAACCAGGACGCTGCCAGTGACAAACAGCTCATCCCATCGATTCCTCCTTTAACAAACCAGTCCTCATCGTCAGTGATCACTCTCTGTACAAGATGCAAGAAAGAGTTTACCCAACCTTCTTCCAAGAAGTTCAAGCTCTGCACTCATTGCAGAGACTTGCAAAGACAAAGATCTCGTCGTTGGCAGGAAAAGACCAAGAATAAGAATGGTGCTTGTCGCAGATGTGGTAATGATATCCCAACAGATCAATCCCAATACGTGCTTTGTCCATTATGTCGTGAAAACTTACGTTCAAGAAAAGCAAATAGAGCAGCTCAGGGCAAATGTGTGCATTGTTCAGGTCCTAACGATAATTTATCTTCAGATTATAAAGTGTGTCAGAGATGCCGTAATAATGACAAGATAAGAAGAACCAATTTGGAGAAGATTGGGCATTGTAATAGATGCGCCAAACCTCTTGGTGTGGACGATTTGAATAATCACAAAGTATGTGGTAATTGTCGTAGTAGAAAGAAGAAGACTGAGTTCCAATTGACTGCTGTTCAAGCAGTTGCAAACTTGAATATGTTGAATAATGAGGAAGATTTGTTCAATAATTATAATTTAGGATTGGGACAATTGGGGATCATCAATAATTTGAATAACATGAATAACTTGAACATGAATCAAAATATGAACCAAAATCAAAATTTACAAAATTTACAAAACATTAATCAAAACATCAACCAAAACATGCAACAAAGTTCCAGTGTCCAACAGCCAATACAACAGAGCCAACAACAAGGACAAGAAGAACCTCAAGAAAAGGAGAAAAGTAATGATAATAATAACTTGTTCTTGAATCCTGAATCCGAGAAGTTGAACTGATTTTGGCTTGTTTTGTATGTGTGTTGTTTCCCCCTTTTTGTCTCCTGTTTTTATCTCTTGTCGTTTCCAGTTAGTTCTCTAGTTCATATTTAGTCAATTTGTTCAATAATAAGTGCTCTTTTTCTTCATTTTTAGTGTAGAAAATCCGATTTTTCTACGTGTAAATTAAAGTGTAACAGGAAAAGCCCGGTTACGAAGCCCCAACGAAGAAACAAGAACATTTATTTATATTTAACAATTCACATTCTTATATGTATTTGGCATTTGTCTACAATTATATATATCTCACCCCCATCTTTACCCACACTCACACACCATGAATACCAACAAGAAACTACCACCTACGCCGTTGTCACTATCGCTATCATCTACAGTCCGATCAACGAAAATTGAAATAACTCAAGTTGCACCACCAGTTTCAGAGGACACAAGTTTAAATATAAAAACATTAAAGAGGAAAAATTTTAAAAAATTGCAATTAAGTAATGATTCGTTTTCAATTCCAGAAAATAAAGACACATATAAAGAAGACCCTGAGTTGAATAACTCCACAGACCAGTTGATTTCCCAATTCACTAATTTGGAATTAGGGCTTGAGTTCCAATTAGATTTAAAAGATAAAGATTTATTAACTTTAAAAAAATTAGGTAGTGGGAATAGTGGTACTGTATATAAAGTATTACATCTTCCTACACAAAAGACAATGGCCAAGAAGCTGATCCATATTGAAACAAAACTGGCTGTCCAAGTACAAATTATAAGAGAATTAAGAATAATGCATGATTGTAATTCAAATTATATAATTGAATTTTATGGTGCTTTCCTTTCAAATAATAATGTTATTATATGCATGGAGTATCTTAATTGTGGATCCCTAGACAGGATTTTAAAATTAAATGGTCCTTTACCTATAGTGGTGATTCTGAAAGTTACTTCAGATGTATTGAATGGGTTAACTTATTTATACGATGTTCACAAAATCATACATCGTGACGTAAAACCATCAAATGTGTTGATGAACCATAAGGGACAGTTCAAATTATGTGATTTTGGAGTCTCAAGGGAGTTGGCTAATTCGTTGGCAGATACATTTGTGGGTACTTCAACGTATATGTCACCTGAAAGAATACAAGGTGGTGTGTATTCTATAAAATCAGATGTGTGGTCGTTGGGACTCATGCTTGTTGAGTTGGCTAGTGGTGAGTTCCCCTTTGGTGATAATCAGTCCCCTGAGGGGATTTTGGATTTGTTGCAGAGAATAGTTAATGAGAAACCACCAAGTTTAGATAGATCTAAATACGATGTCAGACTATGTGAGTTTGTTGATTCGTGTTTGGTGAAAGTTGACAAGAGGTTGAATCCTTGGGAATTATTAGAGCATGATTTGATTAAAGGTGACGAAAAATTGGTTAAAGTTTGGGCTAAAAAAATAAGAAAATTACAAAAGGAAAAATGATTGTTAAATGTATACTTATTTATTATTATTGTTTGTATTCGTATTCTCTTTCATGTTGTCCTAGTTTAATATTCAATGTTTATGGTTATTAAGGTTGTTCTTTGGACAATAAGATGGTTTGCTTAGCTGAATTAGCACCAGTGATACGATGAGATCATCAGCGTAAAGTTAAAACGACGAATGGATCGTTTAGGCTTAAAGGTACCACAATTTCACAAATCAATGAATTTCATAATTTATAACTTATAGCCTAACACAATATGTCGTCAAATATCAAATAAACAATTCGTAATGTGTCATCAAGAATAAGCTCTTTCGAACTGCTAAAGTTATGTAATTCAAAAATAACAAACATTCACTTCTATATACAAGAACGTCACAGCCATAATAATCATAATCTCACAAAAAGGGTTTATATTCATGATCCTTATCCCAAAGTGTACCTTGTCCAGCCCTATAACACCCAAACCCTATCAAGGCAACACCACCGACTCTAACTGTGTTTCTCCACCACGTAGGATTCTTGACAGGATCACAGTCTTTGAAGATATATCCTGTTGAAAGATAGATACCAGCCGCGCTACTTCCCACGGCAGAGAGGATCTGGCATGGATAGCAGTCTGGTCCTGTGATTGGTGTGGAGGGAGAAGGTGTGAAAATGTCGAGAATATTGGAGTTTGTCATTGTGTGTTTTCTATTGAGCTGATACTTGAACGTTATTTATGGTGATGGTGTGAGACTGAAATTTTTCGGTGTTGCAAAGTTGTAACCGGTTAAATTTCGATTTTCTCTCAAAAAAGTGTTTGGAGAGATGGTTTTGAGAGCTCAAGAGCCAAAAGGATGATGCAGTTACTTTTCATAAATAGTCATAGATTATACTGAAGTCTGATACAGTTTATATGGTTCTTTCGCTCCGAGTTTAAGGCGATAGCTCACTTGTAGTTACTCATCCGGTATCACATTTACGCGGAGCATTTGGCTGAGGGATTCAATTACACGTTTAATTGAGCTTAATTATTCACCTTAATTGAAGACTTTGTAATATATTCTGTTGTAACAGCTGATCTGAAGACAGAACTCAAGTAGCTACTAGCAATACTGACCAATTCTTTGCAGTGGTGGTTTATGATTTGGCATTGATGTCTTGTTAGTAGTTACAACTTACAGTCCAAAATTGGGCAGCTTTTGGCATCTAGCTGGACGTCAACGGCGCTCATATTGATTATAATTAATACAATTACTATGAGCGATATTAATCAAATACAGAATGTTCATAATTATAATATCTTTTCTCATATTTCCATACAAATATTCACTGAAAATCTTCACTGCATGTACAGCTTAACTCAAATTTCCACAGTTTCTAATTTACTCATACAACTGCGCATAACTCATACCAATACTTTTGTATATCCTTGATGGTGCCCAGCTGATTTGAGAATAGTAGTTGCTCTACTTGAATGAATTGCAAACACTAAATCGTCATTCAAGGTTTGAATGTATATCATCTATTATATTATATTATGCAATCTACAAGAGTTATTCAAATAAATATCCTTTCCCACTGGCACTCCCACCAACAACCCAATTTTCAGTAGGATGGAAAGCAACAACAGCAGGAACAGCACCAACTAAATTATTGGTTAAATGACCAATCTGAACACCATCTTGTGTGAAAACATCAATACTTCTATTCATGTTCCCTATCACGAATTTCTCAACACCATCCTTGGGGTTTTGCTGCCATTTGGATTTAAGTATTGATACCCATCTCCCAGTTTGACAATTGTGTTTTATCTTTTCGATCGGTATCATGTTTATGGGTATATTTTCCACCACTGACTCTTTTATAGTTTCCATCTGGTATGTTTTT
Organism: Cephaloascus albidus; assembly: GCA_030575015.1. NCBI lineage: Eukaryota > Fungi > Ascomycota > Pichiomycetes > Serinales > Cephaloascaceae > Cephaloascus > Cephaloascus albidus. The sequence continues at coordinate 94,004 of JAJMGN010000214.1, read as the reverse complement.
TTCCAATTTAAGGAGTCTGACACGTTGAATAGAGTTATGGAATCGTCGTATCCATTACATACGATCCGCCCGGATGAATTCCAGTCTGAACAACTTATACTAAGTCTTGATGAGTACGATCCGTAACAATGTGGAGATTTCTCATCAGTGAAAGAAGACCAGTTTGTCCTTGAAATATTCCTCAAATCCCACAATCTTAAGGACCTATCTAATGAAGCTGAACTGATTTGATATTCAGATTGTGGATTAACAGAAAACGATCCAATTTTCTTATCATGTAATCTTAATGATGTTAATTTTTTAGCTTGTCTTAAATCCTTTGTTGCAAATTGTCCATTTAATGTTGTGAAAAATATCAAATTTGGGTTTTGGGGACACATATTTATATCTGAGATCCCAACCGCATCACCGTATTGATCATCAAAATTGATGATCTCTGCGGAGTTCATATTGTTCATATCTATGCTTCTTATCGATCCATCGTAACTTGCAGTTATAATTTTGGTAGGATCGTTTGCTGGAGAAAGAATCTTAGATACGGTCTTGCCATGGTTTTTCAATATTGTGATCTCTGGCTCCAAATTTGATTCCTCATTATCTTCTTCTCCATCGTCTCCTTCAATATCAATTGGTTTGGAATCATCAACTGACCATATTCCCATATGACCACCGGTATCACCTGCTATCACAAGTCTCTTAGAAACGGATGGATGGAAGTTGATCGAAGTGATTCTTTGCGGAGTGAGCTTGACGTCCAATGGGTCAAAATTTGGTAGCAAGTTCTTACCATCAAATTCTTCTCTAATTGAAACGATTTCCTGATCATTTATATTTTGTTTCTTAGATATTGTCTCATAGAAATCACCCATTGAAAAAGATTTCCCAATATCTCTGAATTTCTCTAGCAAATCTTCGTCTGTCTCTGTCTTCTTGACACCATGTTGGTCCGATATAATGTCCAGCAACTTGATATCACCACTCAATCTGACATTTTTCAACCTTTCCAACTCCAATTGGTTCTGTCTCTCCTTATCGGCTTCAGCAACTGCTTTCCTGCCCTCAGGTGTATCGTCAATGGATATACCTGCAATTCTCAGTGATCTCCTAGTGGGAACAATTGGTTTCTTAACTCTTGGTTTTGGTTTAGCTTTCCTCTTTTTAGGTACTTTGCTCTCTTCTGCTCCTTTCACTTCAGTATATATATCATTGGATAGCGTATCAAGGTTCAACTTCCTCAACAATTCCTTGTTACGAGCAATGTTCTCCCGCCTCTGTCTCTCGAAGTCTGACACAGCCATTTTCTGATCTGCTGAAACTTAATACCTGACTTGAGAATCTCGTTCCATATTTTGTCTTTTTGGTGTTATTTTTTTTTCACGATTCGATTTTCCGCTACGCGTTCAAAACATCCAGACACCAGTTATAAACCATCTAGAATTCTATCTGATTACAGAAACTCTGGGAGTCCTTTCAGCCATATTTAGTGTGAAGAAATGCATCTATGTAACCTCAACGCGTCTCCAACCAAGTACAAGCTGCCACTCACCACAATCTTTAGCCCGATATTATTCGCTGTTGCTAAAGCATCACTCAACTTCTCTCTAATTATTATGTTCCCAGTGTATTTGGCAACCTGATCCTCCATCTCATTTGTCGGATAGCACGCTATCCATGGCATGCCTTCAACTTCACCAAATGTGGTGATAACAACCGTATCTTGAGGCTTGATCAAATGGCTCAAGATTTTGTCAGCGTTCTTACCTTTTGTCATAGTCATCACAAAACATAAAGCGTCATTTGGACTAGTCCGTATCTTTTTATTCAAGTACAGATCTAGTTCGATAGCTGCTGATTCATTATGCGCGCCATCTAATAGTGCTTTCACTTCAGGTTCCAGACTATTGTATTTGAGATCCAAGTGTTGTAGCCTTCCAGGCCATTTTGTTTCTGATATACCGGTCATGATAGTGTCGATATTTACTTTATCGCCGTAATGGGACTCTTTTACCAAAGCAATAATTTTCAAAGCCACTGCTAGATTACTAGTTTGATACTTACCCTCTAGTGGAGACATTTCCACGAGCTTCGAGACTTTTTCTCCATAGTATTCTTCAGATCCATCAACCGCGAATATTTTTGAGTTTTTTTGAGCTCCTGTATCACGAATAACATTGGACACTTCCTTATTATTAGTACCGTCAAATACACAAGGTATTTGATCTTTAATTATACCAGCCTTCTCCGTGGCTATTTCAGCAAGAGTATCACCCAATAACAGTTCGTGATCCATTGAGACTTTCGTTATTCCTGTTGCGATTACACCTGTACCTGTTTCCCGATTGTACGGTGGAAGAACATTTGTAGCATCCAATCTTCCTCCCAATCCAACTTCAACCACAGCTATATCCATTTGTTTCTGTTTGAATATTTCAAATGCAGTGGCTGTCAATATTTCAAATGGCGAAGCTTCAATCTTGTTTTTCTCTATCAATTGTAGCACACCAGATTCCATTTGCTTGTAGTATTCGGGAGTAACAGCGAGATTATCTATGGTGATGCAGTCTGATTTATCCACTAGATGAGGCGAGTTGAACCTGCCCGTTCTGATTCCACTGGTGGAGAGTATGGTCGATATATAAGCACATGTAGACCCTTTACCATTGGTTCCAGCTACCAATATGGACTTGTAGGCATTACATGGCTCGTTCAAACAGCTCATGATCTTCTTCATGCGGGACAATCCCAACAGGATATTGGCCGCCACCGGCTTCACTGCATTCATCTGAGATTCTTCGCTCTTTTGTCAACAAAATTCCACCAGATCTGAGATCAACTTGGTCTTCTTCTCTCCATGAAGAACCTGATAAAGATTTGAAAAGGTCGTCCGTTGACCAATACCAAAATACCACGAATCAACAGCAAAATTCAGAGAGGCCAAAAACCAAAAACCAAAACATCCAGATCAGACGCCACGACCAATTTGTTGAACTCACCAGAAAAGAAGTCTGTTCAATCGCACAACACAATGTCGCTTGAGAAAAGGATCAGAAACATCTTCAACGGACCTCGCAAGGGGGAAACTTTCGAATTGAGAAACGGTTTGGTCTCACAGTACGCTCACGAGAGGAAAGATGCTATTCAGAGAGTGATCGCTGCTATGACTGTGGGCAAAGATGTCAGTGCATTGTTCCCAGATGTGTTGAAGAACATATCCACGTATGACATTGAACAGAAGAAATTGGTTTACTTATATTTGATGAACTATGCAAAAACCCACCCGGAGTTATGTATATTGGCTGTGAACACATTTGTTCAAGATACTGAAGATCCAAATCCTTTAGTTAGAGCTTTGGCTATAAGAACAATGGGATGTATTCGGGTCGACAAGATGGTTGACTATATGGAAATCCCGTTATCCAGAACATTGAAAGATGATAATCCATATGTGAGAAAAACTGCATGTATTGGTGTTGCCAAATTGTTTGATCTCAACCCTCAAATGTGTATTGAACAAGGTTTCCTTGAAATGCTTCAAAAATTAATAGATGATGCTAATCCAATGGTGGTAGCCAATGCTGTCAACTCATTATTTGAAATCAGAGACTTGAATAAAGATCCTTCTTTGAAAATCATTGAAATCACACCAAGAATATTGAAAAATTTACTCGCTGCATTGAATGAGTGTACTGAATGGGGAAGAATTACTGTTTTGACAGCATTATCAGACTACAAATCTAGCACCACTGAAGAAGCTTCCCATATCATTGAAAGAGTTACTCCACAATTGCAGCATGCCAATCCAGCAGTTGTCTTATCATCCGTTAAGGCAATCATTCATCATATAGATCATTTACCTCCAAAAGAGTACGATCCAACTTTAAAGAAATTATCAGCTCCATTGATATCATTGGTTTCTGCTACACCAGAGGCACAGTATGTCGGATTAAGAAACATTAGAATAATATTGGAGAAATACCCTCAGATCTTACAAAAGGAATTAAGAGTATTTTATTGTAAATACAATGACCCATTGTATTTGAAATTGGAAAAATTGGAAATTATGGTTCGTTTAGCAAATGAAACTAATTATAACTTATTATTAAGTGAATTAAAAGAGTACTCAATGGAAATTGATCAAGAATTCGTTAAGAGATCAATCAAAGCAATAGGGCAAGTCTCAATCAAACTTGAAAAAGCCTCGTCCAAAGCTGTCAATATATTAGTTGAATTGATAAGCCAAAGAGGTGAATATGTATTAAATGAAACCATCGTTGTTTTGAAAGATATATTAAGACGTTACCCACAAAAATTCACAGAGAATATTATATCTGTTATCAACAACTCATACCAAGATTTGGAACAACCGGAATCTATTGCTGCATATATATGGATCTTGGGAGAGTATCATAATAAATTTTCAAACGTTAAGGAAAAATTATCGTCGTTATGTGAATCATTCTTGGAAGATGATTCTTTGATTCAATTGAATTCGTTAACATCTATAGTAAAGATTAATTTGAAAGACGGTTCAGATGCCTACTCAAATGAATTACAAACTATATTGAATTTAGCTACAACTGAATGTGATAACGCTGATGTTAGGGATAAAGCATTTATTTACTGGAGATTATTATCTTCAGACTCTGAGATTGCTTCCAAAATCATCTTGAATAAATTACCAATAATCGACTCAACTATATCCATATTCAACCCAATCTTATTGAAAGAATTGATCTCTGAATTGTCGCAAATCAGTTCAGTTTATCATAAACCAGGTCATACATTTATAGATAAAAGTTTAATCAATGGTCAAAAATCAATCTTGAAATCAAATAATATGGAAGATTTACAAAAATTAGCTAAAGAAGAGATCTTGAGTAATGCTAAGAATGAAAACTTGTTAGATTTTGATGATGAACCTTCTTCAAATGAAAATACACAAACTGGTAACGGTAGCAGCAGTTTATTAGATGAGTTGAATGACTTATTCAATGCTCCTATTCCAAATAAGGCACCTTTGAATAATAATGGTATCTTGGATCTATTCAACCAACCTTCATCAACCACTCAATCATCAAATTTTAATAACGATTTCAGTAATTTGAATTTAAATTTGAATTCAAATCAATCAAATCAATCAACTCCAACAAATATTTCAAATCAAAATACTAATTCAAAACCATCAAATGATTTGTTAGATTTGTTTTAAAGATAGTTAGTCTCTTTGTCCAGTTCATTTCATTAATTGCGAGTGGTTTATACAAACATATTACAAAATATAATTACATCTTGTAAAGCAAACTCGTATATTCTGGATTATTCAGTTTTAATTCTTTTCTCACTATTAACCCTATCTGCTATGCCGCCGCTTTCATCAGCAGGCCTTTTCTTGTCCAGGTTTTCTTCATCATTCACTTGTTCGCTCACTTCATCCTCTCCATTACCTTTTTCCTCACTCTCATCTTCAATATCTTCTTCAATATCTTCTTCACTTTCTTCTTTGCCCTCTTCTTCACTCTTTTGTTCTTCTTTTACCGAAGCATCATTCTTTGGAGATTCCTTAAAGGTTTCTTTTGAAGACATCTTTGAAGGCATTTGTGTATTATTTGACAATAAATCACGGGCGCCTTTTGTTGATGTCCTATTGTGAATATTTGCTTCTGGTTTGACAGTATCAGATTTGTTTTGGAGCTTTTCATCCTTTGCTTCCTTCTCCAATACTTCATTCAACAAATCTGCTTTAGAGTCTTCTTCTTTGACTTTTTTCTTTGTAGCTGCAGTTAAATGATCCAAAATTGACTTATTTGCCTTGATTGGTTGATTCAAATAGTCTCCCTGTATACTGAGTTTACCAACATCTTTACTAACCTTATACCACTCCAAATCATCTCTTTCATATTGCTGCAAACACTTTGCGACATCGCTTGACCACGATACTTCTGGATCCAACCATGTTTCCATCTCTTTTGAACCTGGAATTAACACGATTGGCATTCTTTCATGGAGCCATGTCAACTGTTTTGGAGCTGGACCCGTAATCACTGTGAATGTACTGATCGTTTCTTTGGTGTCTTCGAAAGTGCATGTGTCATGCATCCCAGCAAGATACATCAACTTGCCATCTTTTCTCTTGATGTAATATGGGATCTTCTCCATTTTCTTGGTGGTGCCAACTGGCTTATTTAGCCATTCGTAGTATCCTTCAATCGGGACTAAACATCTCTTGTGGTTACGAACAGCTCTCCACATTGATTTATTGTCTTCAATTGATTCCAACCTGGCATTGAACGCCTTCCATGGGGAAGCAGCCTTTAGGCTCTTGGTCCAGAAGGGGACTAGCCCCCACTTCATATACTCAACACAATATTCCCGGGCATCGTTCTCGTAGTAGACTGGAGCTGAGCGAGTTGGGCCAATGTTCTTGGAAGGCAGAGCGTGCGCTTCGTTGAGCGTCTGATCTATTTTCATGTGAACATCTCCAAATACTTGGGGGAGTTCCTGAGGGTTCTGGATAGTTAGTTGGTTGGTTGCTCATGGGAGTCCAGTCGATCATGAAGAAAACACACGTACCAATCCCATTGCGTAGCGTCCGCACATTTTAACCTGTGTTTGATATTATAATGTTGAAGCGCTAAACTATTTCCTTCAGTGAATTTTAACAAAAAAACAAACAAATATCCATCTTTGTGCCCAATCTCTCAGCAACCTTCCAGAAAGTAGCAAATGAAGACAAATTTGGTCCAGAACTGCTGCATTTTGTGAAGTCACGAGAAGAAGATCGGTTTTCCCTTTTATTAATCGATATTTTTCAACAGAGAAAGAAACCAGTAACAAATCCATACGATCAGATACCAAAACTCCATGCAATATGATACGGTCTTTTGCTTCTAAACATGGCACTGTAACTTATAATGTCACACGTCTGATTAGAACCAGCTTTTCCGCTCAGAAATTGAGACTTTTCTCGGCTTTCCAACCACATCAGTACCAGTATCAACAGTATCCTCCGCCTCCAAAGACCAGTTGGGGCAAAAGGTTCTTGTACCTCATGACTGGGGCGGCTGCCTTTTCTGTGGGGAGCTACTATCTCTGGTGGCCCAGACACACGTTCCCGTCACCCGTGGCATCTATATTGAGAAAAGGGTTGTACGCTGAGAGTGATAAGGGAGACAAAGACTACAAGTTGGCTTTGAAATATTACATTGAAGCATTGGAGAAATGTGATGAATTGGAACTTGATACCTTGAGTGACGAGTATACTGGTGTCCAATTGAAAGTTGGTGAGATGTTTGAGAGATTGGGGATGATTGAAGATGCTGTGAATGTGTATACTGAAATCAGTGGGAATTATCTCGATGCTTTAACTTCTCCAGATAGAGTGAATATGAATCTTAAATCACACTTTATACAAAAGGATTTGAGGGTTATTGTTAAATTGACAGAATTAAAGAGGAACGATGCACTTTATTGCAAAGCTTTGTTGATGACCCATATTATATTAGCTCAAGATGAAATAGCCAGGAAGAACGGCAACACTATGGGATTAATTGTTAGAAAGGAAAATGAAGAGACACCTGAAGGAGTTACCAAAACTGACGAAGCGAAGAAAGAAGAATTTGAAGCATTCATCCATGAAAAATCCTTTGATGTGAAGAATGATCAATATACCATAACTACAGTGAGAAATAGCTCGGCATGGGAGCCTTTCAAAGATGAATTTTTCAATGTTTTGGATCTTTATGTTGCCATTTGCTTAGCCACTGGAGATTTGAGTCTTGCTGTGAAAACCAAGATCCAGAGTACTCAATGGATGTTGGCTGCAGATTGCAATGCTGGTGATATATTATTATCTCAGTGTAACTTGGGGTCATTGATGTACTTGAACGCCGAAGAGTATGAAGCTAAGGAAATTGCACTCAAAAAAGATACCTCAGATAAGTTGGACGGTGATATGAAAGAACAAAAGATCCAAGAAGTGCTGTATTTGAAAGATAAATGTGTCAACTTATCTAGAGACTCGTATCAGGCAGTATTGGATTTCAGTAAGAATATCCCTCCAGCTGAACGCCAAGACCCCTTGATCACAGAGACCATTGCATTGGCTACTTATGGATTGGGTGTTGTGAATTTGCACATAGGAGAACACAACAAGGCCAGAAGTTTCTTGAGAGAGGCCAGAGTACGTGCTAAAGGATGTGGATACGATGATTTGGTGCAGGAAGTCGAGAGAGAGTTGGAGAAATTGGACAAAGAGGTCAAGTTTTTGCTTGGGAACTCTAAAGACAAGTTGGTCAGAAACGGCAACATCGAGTTGGACATCCAGTTACATAAATAGTAAGTAATTCAATGGAAAATTCACTGTTTATATTTAAATTGTATTTTAATTTTGCGATTTACCGGATTGGGACGGTCCATACTCGAGACATTTTTTTTGTAGAAAGAACATTTTTGACACTTTATCAGCTCAGCAGCAAAACAGTTCGCTTAGAGGAAGAAGAGGAAGAAGCTCCCAAATACAGATGAAGCACAGTCCAATATTGAGCTGGACGAGGCGGTTGCCCCATACAGGTGTAAGGACGTTCTCCCAGATCTCGCTGTGGAAGCAACACCAAGTCAGCCAGACATCTACAAAAAACATTCATAACGAACCTCACAAGAAAGAAGAAGAAGAAGAAGACAGTCTACTCAAGAAGTGCTTTGATAACGACAGTTTCTGGAAAGGCTTCAACAATAACAGATCCTTCATCAAAAGCGCATTCCAAGCCAACGAAACTGGTTTATTCCAGAATCCATACCTCACTTCGCCATCTGGATTGCGAAACTTTTCAAGTGAATCTTTAAAGAAAGCAAAACTTTTGGTTAATGAAATGGTCACTAATAAGTCCAAAGAAGGGTTGCTAGACTATGTGAAGAATATGGATAGACTAAGTGATATCTTATGCAGAGTGATTGATCTTTCAGAGTTTATCAGAGTTGCACATCCAAATAGAAAATTCATTGAAGCTGCACAAGAATGTCACGAAGAGATGTTTGAATTTATGAATATCTTGAATACCCATGTTGAATTGAACATGATTTTGGAATCGGTATTGAAAGATGAATACTTCCTTTCAAGACTTTCGGCAGAAGAAATCACAGTTGGTGAATTACTTTTGAACGATTTCAAGAAGTCTGGTATAACCATGGATGAGAAAATTCGTCAAAGTTTTGTTGAAATCAACCAGGATATTGCTGTCCTAGGTAACCAATTCAATCATGGTGTCAATGAAGCTGCTTCCAGCTGGGTTGAATTAACTAAACAAGAATATGAATCGTTAAGTAAAGAATTCCAACAACTGGTATCTACATATAACGGTACATACAATGTTCCATTAGTGGGTGTGTTCCCATTCCATATACTCAGATCATGTAACGTTGAATCAATCAGAAAGAAAGTCTGGTTAGGATTACATTCTGCACCAAAAGAACAAGTGGAAACATTAGAAAGAATCTTAAGAGAACGTGCAGAATTATCATTCATGATGAACAAAGAAAGTTTTTCACATTATCAATTAGAAGAAAAAATGGCAAAGAGTCCTGAAAATGTTATAAGTTTCTTGAGAAATTTATCAGGGCAAATTCAAAATGAAACATTAAAGGAAATAGAATTATTATACAATTATAAATTAAAGAATAACATCCCACAATTGACTCCGGCTGCGCCAGGTGATTATGATACAATTGTTGAATCTGTGAAGCCTTGGGATAGAGAATATTTATCATTTTTACACACAGTTAATCAAAGATCGAAAAACACTGAACAGATCTCACCATATTTATCAATAGGAACATGCATATCTGGCTTCTCAAACTTATTGAAAAACATATATGGTATTGAATTCCAGCCCGTGAAAGCAGCCAAGGGAGAAACATGGCACGATGATGTGCGTAAACTCCATGTTGTTTCCGAGACTGAGGGATTGATTGGGATAATTTATTGTGATTTGTTCTACAGAAAAAATAAAAATATCACACCTTCACATTTCACAGTTGTCTGTTCGAGAAGAATCTATCCTAATGAATTGGATCCAAATGATAAATTTAGTGATTCGCAGCAAAGTTCTCAAACTACTGAGATTAATGGTGAGACTTATCAATTACCAATCATATCATTAGTATTGAATTTATATAAAGAATCATCATCATCAATACCATTATTATCATTAAGCGAACTTGAAACATTATTCCATGAAATGGGTCATGCTATTCATTCAATGTTAGGAAGAACTTCATTGCATAATGTATCTGGAACAAGATGCCCTACAGATTTTGTTGAATTACCATCAGTATTAATGGAACATTTCGCCAAAGATGAAAGAGTATTACTTAGTTTTGCTAAACATTACAAGACTGGACAAACATTACCTGTTGAATTATTAAGAAAATATCAATCAGAGAATGATTTTTTGAAGAATTGTGAAACATTTACGCAAATTAAAATGGCATTATTGGATCAAGTGTTACATAGTGATTTACCATTATCGCAGAGTTTCAATTCTACCAAAACATATCATGAACTAGAATCAAACATTAAAGTATTCGCAGATTTAGAATCAAACTGGCATTGCAGATTTGGACATTTATTTTCATATGGTACAGTTTACTATTCATATTTATTTGATAGAGCAATAGCATTAAAAGTTTGGAATCATCTATTCAAAAAAGATCCAATGAGTAGACAACAAGGTGAAAAATTTAGAAATTCAGTATTGAAATGGGGTGGTTCTAAAAATCCATGGGAATGTTTAGCTGATTGTTTGGATGAACCTAGTTTGAGTGAAGGTGATGAAAAAGCGATGGAATTCATTGGTAAGAGCGAGATCTGATTGTATATAAATCCAAAATAATATGAATTGTGTTTATCTAGTTGTAATTTTTGATGTTATTGATCTTGGTTGACTGGTATCTATATTCTGATTTAGTCTATCATATTGGAGTCTCCATCAGTATCTGCAGCATTCCGTTGCGGACCATTATCCAACAATTTCTCCAATTCTTTCAACTCCTCGTTCAACTTTATTTGGTTCAATTTTGTGTTTTTTTGATTGATATTTATGGGTAAGATCATTATACCATCTTCATTCTCACATTTGCCTATATTATCATCCATAATCTTGATTTCCTTCCTCAAATTTATCGCTATCTTACTGATAGTTGAATACACAGATTTAGCATCTGAAGTGAGTGTCTCTCTGGACTGAAGAATGTCTGAAGTCTCGGATTGTTTCTTACCATTCTGGATAGTTGAGTACATTGACGATAAGTTATCTAGTAATGAGACAATTTTCTAGTACCAGTTAGTGGTTGTCTAACTAAACAATTTAAAAACAACAGCACTTACCAAGTCTATATCGTATAGTTGATCCAATCGCTGTTGTATGAAATTCCCATCCTTTTCCGGCGTGCTCATCGCAGTAATTCAACAATTCTCAGCAGCTTCTTCATTTATATGATCTTTGTTTCTTTAGTGGCCTTTTTAATGTTGTTGATACAGGAAACCAATTTGCAAAATAAATTCGCGAAGTTGAAGAAATTACAGAGCCACAAATCATTACTTCGAAATCCGCCACAAATCAGTTACTTTAAGCCGGATATGGCACAGTACCGAATAAGGAATGAAGTGGTGGGCACATACCCAAATAGGAAACTGCTTAGTGGGAGACGTACCATCGCTCCAAACAAAAGCAGTCACACTCTCTCGAACGTGCTCATATTTTCGTTTCAGCTCATCTCAAACGAAATTCTCATCACAAAATTCGCGACGTTTGTTTTCTTCAACCACCAATTTTCCACTTTCACACCGTATAAACTTTTATATATTACAATCTTCTATAAATTCAGGTTAAAGAAGACTATTCAATTCATTATATATAATTAAAATGGCTGATAAAGAAGTTCTTGTCTTAAGAGGTACCTTAGAAGGTGTGTATCTTCCCCTATTACTGATCAAGATTGAGCTCTGTCCATTGGCTCTATACATATAGCCAATTGATTTGAAAAATTGGTGATTTTTGATTCAAAAATAATACTAACAAATCAAGGTCACAATGGTTGGGTTACTTCCCTTGCTACCAATCCAGCTGAACCAGATTTATTATTATCTGGTTCCCGTGATAAAACTTTAATCACTTGGAAATTAACCAGAGAAGATCAACAATACGGTGTTGCTAAAAGATCTTTCAAAGGTCATTCCCATATTGTCCAAGATGTTACTATCTCTTCAGATGGTGCTTACGCTTTATCTGCCTCATGGGATAAAACTTTAAGATTATGGAACTTGGAAACCGGTGAATGTGCTAAGAGATTCGTTGGTCACGAAGGTGATGTTTTATCTGTTTCTATCTCCAAGAACTTGAGACAAATTGTTTCTGCTTCAAGAGATAAGACCGTTAAAGTTTGGAACACTTTAGGTGAATGTATGCAAACTTTCAAATCTCATTCCGATTGGGTTTCAGCTGTTAGATTCTCTCCAGAAGATGAATCTTCAACTGTTATTTCTGCTGGTTGGGATAAATTAGTTAAAGTGAGTATTTTTTTTTTTTCATTTCCATTGAATATTCTTCAAACCTTTTTGAATTTCCGTTGTTTAAATGATGTTATACATATTTGCTACTTCAGACGGGGCTTCGGCCTCAATGAGACATATCTAATCACCAAGATCTCTGATTAAACAATTTTACAAAAAGGAATATTTGATGGAAGTTTTTCTCTTTTCACAAAGAAACATCTACTAACAAAATATAGTCATGGGATTTATCTGATTACTCATTAAACGCTGATTTCATTGGTCACACTGGTTACGTTTCATGTATCACCATCTCCCCAGATGGATCATTATGTGCTTCAGGTGGTAAAGACGGTATTGTTATTTTATGGGACTTGAACTCATCTAAACCATTATACACCTTACCATCCGGTGATGAAATCTCAGCTTTAGCTTTCTCTCCAAACAGATACTGGTTAGCTGCTGCCACTTCCTCAGGAATTAAGATCTTCAACTTAGAAGAAAGAAGATTATTAGATGAATTAAAACCTGAATACTCAAACTCAAACGCCAAAGATCCAGAAGCTATCTCATTAACCTGGTCTGCTGACGGTCAAAACTTATTTGCTGGTTACACTGATAACTTAATCCGTGTCTGGCAAGTTATGACTTCATCTGCTTAATTTATTTAAGTGTTGAAGTTGGTTATTATGTAATAAAAATTCGTTTACGTTGATTATATTGTAGTTTGTGTTGTTTGTAACTAAAAGAACATTTGTTTTCGGGCTCATTCAAGTTAATATGTATTTTAGTCTTCATAGAACTGACCATCACATCTGTTCTGGGATAACGACTACAAATTTTTAAAACCACTATAAAATTGAAGTGAAAAACTAGCAAACTCCTAAAACCACAAATACCCAACCAAAAAGAATATAAAAACTATCTACTATAATACTCTACCAATTTTCTTTGAGGAACAGGTAACTTTGATAAGATAGAATCCATGAAATTATTTTCATTATTTTCTTGAAGATTCAAAAATTTCCCATAAATTAAAACAACATATCTCCTTATCTCAACTTCATCACTATTAACGAATGAAAATATAATGTCATCAATTCCAGATATTGTTGCATTATCAATGAACTCCAAGTCTTTAGAATCGTTCAACAATTTGTATAACGTTGATAATATAAATATCAACAGTTGCGGATTATGATTTTTCTTCCCTTTGGAAAGTGAATGCTCAATGAGATATATAACTTCGGACTGGTTGTAATCATTATTCAACATTTCGTCTCTGATTTCTTGAATCGCGTAACCTAAATCTTGCTTCTCTGTAGTTAAATCCATAGTCAATTCAATCAATAAGTTCCATATTTTCTCTAAATTTATCATTGTCTTGTTGACCAATAACTGTTTAATCAAAATTAAGCCGCTTAATTTATCACTAGCACTCAAATCATCTTTTGAACTTAACCCAAAGAATTCCCATATTGACGCTTCTATCAATTTTATACCTTCAGTATTATAATATTCAACGACATCCTCTTTATAATCTTCAATAGTTTGCAAATAATTCAAAACATTGATAAACTCTTTGCCTTCAATTGTTCTTGAACCAACCTTAACACATAATCTTTTGAATTCATCAACAAGGATATCCTCATCCTCATTTTGGAACGAAAATCTTGCCAACTCAAAATTAAACCAATTAGGCTTAGAGTATGAATATTCCTTACTTTCTTCTTCATCATTTTTCTCATCATGATATATTTCAATTGACTTCTTCTTTTGACTTAAATTTATAAACGGATCAGTTTTTTCAATCAATTCTTGAAGTCTCTCATTTTCCTCTAATGCCTTGGTTTCAGATATTTGAACTTGCGCAAAATTATCAATAATTTCAATTGAATTTTGTCTTGTTGCTAATTCCGGGAATGCATCTGATCTTCTCACATGTGATTTAGTTGGAGTAGTAGATTCATCTGATTCTGGTAATGCAATTGCCTTTTCAGTTCCGAACGAATGTCTAGATATAACAGGTGACATCAGTTCAGCTTTACGACTTACTTCTCTGAATGATTCCTTCAATTGAGTAACTGGATCTTTGGCCACATCCTTCACTGGCTCATCTTCATCGATATCCATGGTATCTTCAATATCGCTAGCCTCCGAATGTATTTCAATAGTTTCTCTTCTATTAATAGTTTCAGCTTGTTCATTCTCTTCATTTACATCATTCAAAGCATTATCTGATTGTGAAATTTTCTTGAAATTTGGAATGATCATTGTCATATCACTTTTGTTGCCAATATTATTATCTTGTGAATACTTATTTGCAGGGTTCACCATAGTCATCTCATAAAGCGAAGAAGTTTGGACACCATCTATCATTATTTCATCTTCTGAACTATCGTTAAAATTCTTAGGAGGTTCTTGATCCAATTTAACAACACAGCTGATCTCTTCTTTAGTCAATAAATCCGTTGAGTTCAATTTTATTTTGAACAACTCAGCATTACTAGCATAAAACTTCCTCAATAAATCTTCAAATATATTGTACAAATCGGTTGATTTGGCTAAATTCATGAGATTAAATAAGTTTTCTAACACAGATAAGAAAATTGCATCTTGAATCGGCAATTTATCAATTGCTAAAGTAAGCAAGTCCATGATGAATTTCAAGAATTTCGGCTTAAACTTTATTATCTGCATTGTCAACTTTCTATTATTTTGAATGGAATGAATATCAGAAGTTATGGTAATCAAACTAATAAGTGTAAGGTAAATATTGTTATCCGCCATAATTAAGATCAAACAATCACCCAACTGATGATTGACATCATTATTTAAAGCAACCACTCTCAAGAAATCATCAGCTTTGAAAAATTTCGAAGTTTTAACCATGACATCAGGCGTCAATAAATCTTTCAATAAGAATGGATCTGAGTATGAAATTGATAATAACAATTCATTGATTTGGTATGATAACTCCTCATCACCAATTATCGCATACTTCAATAAATTTAATCCCTCGATCTTCAATTCTGTCTGATTTGAAGACAAGAAATTCAATATCGGATCTAAATGTTTATCAAACTTTATTTCTTCTTGTTGTTTTTCTTCTTCAACCGGCTTTGGTGAGACAATCTTTGGTGAGCTACTCACACTTTTTGGAATGATCTCTGCTTCCTTTTTGTAAACTGATACTTGTTCTTCTCTCAGACTTGGTTGTGATCTTCTATTAAATTTTTCAATACTTGATGTTGATGAGTTTCTCTTATGTTGAAACAGATTCTCGGTACTCAATTTTCTTTGCGACAAATTTCTTTGTGGTGCTCCAATCCTATTGGCCTTACCTAAATCAGCTTTTGAGGTATCTAAAACAGGAGGTGGATGATTGATAAATGAATCTGAAGTAGACCTCGAATGCGCTTGTTTGAGCTCCTTATTCTTTGCAACTATGTAATCTTTAACAGAGCTCTTGGGAGGCTTGGTAGATGCAACAGATACTTGAATATTTTTGGGTTTCGATCTTTCAAGACCTTTCCTAACCAGGACTTCTAATTTACCAGCCAAAGTATCAGCTTCTTTTGGAAACTTCTCATAGAAATACCAATACGTATCCTTAGCATATTGTCTCGCCAAAGGATTTGGATCCATTAACACTTTGATTAAAGATTTCTCCAATGACTCAAGATTATTGTTGTTCAAAAAATTGTAGTTTGTATCGAATCTGACTAATATTATTTGAATCCAAACACCACAATATATTCTTGGTTGGACATTTTTATCATGAGCAGCTAACCAAATTTGATTTATAATTCTTTGATGATACTGGAAATTTGACAAGATGGAACAAATTGTTATATACGCATTGGAAGAAGCAATTTTTTTGGTTGCAGAGCATAACTTCAATAATATAGGGAAAATAGCATCCGTTAATGTATCTGCTTTGTCTTTTAGCAAAATGTACATTTCTTTAACTAATTTGCAACCGTGTGTACTCAAAGTAGTACGTAAAGAGGCAACGGCCTTACCAACACCATCGATAACTTTCTTGAAAGCAGTTGCCAATTCAGTAGGGAAATCGATCAAAGAATTTCCTCTTAAGATGGATCTCAACTTGATGACATGTTTCTCTCTAGTCGCCCAGTTAAATTCAGTTTCCTTATTGTCAAAACCTAGTAACATATCTTCGGTAGCCTTATTCAATTGCTCAACACTTGAAACATGCATTGGTTTTATAGATGGATCCAATTTATATCCAGTCAATTTAGCCAAAATCTTGGTTAATTCAGGACTAGCGGAAAAATCATCTAGCTGACCTGTACTTGAATTTGATAAAGCTGACGATGGCCTTGACCTTTTAGTCAAACTGCTGTATGTACCAATCGATTTTGATGTTACTGCTGTCGACTGTGTTGGAATTGAAGATGCTGAAGGTATAATTGAAGATGCTGAATTCGTCAGTGTGATTGGAGGGCTGAACTCTCGCAATCTTGATTTAGGTCTCTCAAACCTAGAAGCGATACTTGAAGTTGATACTGATTTTGGAATTGATAAATCGCCAACGGTGACTTTAGTAGCACCCGCCTTGATGAATTTGCTGCTTAAATCATCGTTACCACCGATTTCATTGACAATTGAGTTTATCATCGTCTTTGGAATCTTTCTTGAAGTCAATTCTTTAATAAGGTCAAATTTGTATAGTTTATTATTATTCAAGTTATAATATTTTATAAACAAAGCGGAAATATTTTTGATTAGTTCACTATTATTCAAATTTTCATAGAGACAACCTACCAAATTGGGTAAAAAGCCATTCAAGTTGAGGTTGGAATTCAAATCAATTAAACTAGTTAGCCATAACACAATTTCATTGAGAATTCTTGTATTCTTATTCGTTAATCCTAAGTTTATCAAACTAGTTTCAACTTCTTTAGGACATGATAACCAATATGCTTCCAAGGCCTTCCTAGATGCATTCTTTATAGATACCTTGAGATCGCCTAGCTTATTGATGATTATAGGCAAGATCAAAAAATTGCAATTCTTCAATATGAGACCTGATTCGTCTTGCATGCTAACTCTTTTAACTAGATGGCAAATGGTACTAAAACTTGTGGATGATATACTTGAATCCGAAGAATCTATGGCAATGGATAAACTTTCAAAGAACCGGGGCACTTGGCCCAAATCAACGAAATCTTTCTTGATATGTGTTTTCAAATCATTAATTTGGGATAACTTTAGTTCATCATCATGGGAGGAAACGATTGTGGTATATAGAGAATCAGCGTCAATCGACATTCTGGAGTATTATCTTCTAGCGGAAACGGAGAGCGCAGTACTATTTGCTTTGACTTGTATGCACTTTTGAAGAAGCGATTGGACGTTTGCGAAAACTTTTGAAATTGATCTTGAAAACGCGTTAAAAACAGTTTGTTTTTTGCTATTTTTGTTTACTTTTTTCAGATCGAAAAGTCAAAATTATCAAGATTTGAAGGAAACCCAAAATTTACATTAAATTCGCGAAGGTTTTTAGAAGAAAGCCGCGAGTTCGACTTTGAGGATGAATATTTAATTTATATTTGGCTGATTCATATACGGAAAGATTAAATCACGATAACTAAAATTATGATGAGAGAAGATTATAATTTAACTATATCCACTCTTGTTCTCTTGAACACTTTATTCAAGTACATCCCATTTTCAACCTCCTCAAAATCACCAGCTTCCAAGTCTGGTTTGTTTATCGAGATAACACCATAACTACCAGGTCTATTAGACTTAACCAAGAACCCAGGATTGATGAAAATGACATCTTTAATGATCTTAGCGAAGAAATTCAACTCTGATGGAATTATTAATATATCCGGCAACAAACCATTGAATTCAGTTAAACCCAAATATGGTAATTCAAGATTTGAGCCGTTTATCAAACTTATATTTTCAGTCAATGCTTCATCGATATTATTATGTTTTGATGCAATTTTCAAACCACCAGGGAATATAGGATAATATCTACGCTGTTCCAAAACGTGATTTGCTATTCTTTCAAATCTGTTTTGTACAGCTAATTCACCCATATTAACATCTTTTAAGTCTTTGAAAATATCATTTGTGGAAATACCAACTGAAACTTCATTGATCTGAAATGATGATGGATTAGGGAAACATTTAAAATTCTTTGGTAATCCATAAAATTTTCTATCTATAGCGTCTTGTGGGTATGAACAATGTTTTGAGATTGTATCTTTTAACGAAGGTACTAAGATAACTTGTATCTTTGAGTTGATTCTTTTGAAAATTGGTGTTAATTTCTTCTTGAATAGGTCATCTAGAGTCTTGGGCTGCTGAGCTGCGCTTAATTCTGGAAGAGTTATCGATCCGTCCATTATCTTTGGATGTGTTATATCTATGAATGGTCCCATAAGAATAACAACGTGTGGTTTCAAATTATTGAATTTTTCAATCAAAGTCTCCAACTGAGTATAATCCAAATCAATATTGGAAGTATATGGTCCTGAGCAAGTTATTATTTTCAACCCATTCCCATTTTGAATCTCATTGAAGTCTTCCAATTCTTCTTTTGAGGAAATTGAAGAACCAAGGTATGGTAATTTCAATTCACTCTTAACTATGAATTTATTACCTGTTGGATTAAAGCCTTTCAAAGCAACAATCTGACCAGGAAAGAATGAATAGCTTGAATGACTTGTTAAATCCAATGGAATTCTTTGTCCAATACCGCCTAATCTAGAAGTTTCCAAACAAAGTGAGCTTGAATTTAATGCCTCGTTAGAATCAGTTAATGGCGAATCAGGAACAATTCTACCAACTGCAACAATTTCAAATTGGGTTGCAAGGCATGGGTTCCCAAATTCACTAACTGGTAAATTGTAATGTGATTGTATAATCTTACCGAACGAATCTATCTGATCATCTAATAAATCCGCGCTCTCTAATAATTTTTGTCTCATTGTACGGAATTTGTACTTTGATGGATCAAAATTTGCAACTATTTTCACTGGTTTCAATTGACTTGTCTCATCGTCGATGATATCTGTAAACCCATTTGATTCTTCAATTTGTGGATTCAATGTTTCAATTACTCTAGGAACAGATTTGGTTGGTGTCTCTATAGGACTCTCAATAACTGGCGAGGAGTTCAAGAGAGAGTTCTTAAGTGGAGTCTCCAATTTCCTCTTCTTATTTGATATTGGTGTGGATGGGATATAGTTGAACATATTACTGGGACTTGAACTCAATGATTTGATTTTCATCTTATTATTAGCTTTGGTTACCGTTGTTTTCTTTTTCTCCAAACCAGATTGTATATAAGCTATCAAGTCCTCCAAGCTACTGGCAGTCAAGTTCAAATTCTCACCCAAATGGAAATTGTAAGTTTCCCATTTCACGAATAACTCTTCGACGTTGATTGAGAATATATTGAGAATCGATTCACATTTTGATATAATTTCTTCATTATCTGCCACTGGTCCAAACTTAGTGATGATTTCTTGTTTCACTGACATATCTTTTATGTTATATCCTTCCCTAAACTCTGCCTTCTCCAATAAATACTGTGATTTCTTCCTTTCCTCGAGAGTTCTTCTATCAACAGATTTTGGTGTTTATCAAGAAACAAAATCTGAAAAATAAATAACGCGAAACATTCGACACGCGAAAAATGACAGTAAAATGACAGTTTTGTTTTTTTTTAATTTTTATTTAATTTAATTTAATTATTTACCACAAAATTTACACATGAAAAATTCAGACTACAACGAACTCATGATTCAATAACAGCAATGAACATACAATTCAGTAATATACACTAGTAACGTCTTCCACGTTTGAAGTTTCCTCTTCCTCTACCACCTCTACCACCTCTTCCGCCTCTACTTCCACCTCTTTCATTGAAACTTGATCTTCTCTTTCTATCAGTATTACCAAATTTCAATTCAGCTTCCTTCATTTCAACGTATTGTGGTTTTGACATGGTCAATAATAACACACCAACTTCTGGGTTGAATTCTTTAACAACAACTTTTGGTTCTTCTTTGGTTTCTTGCTTTGGTTCTTCTTTTGATTCCTCGGTTGATTCTTCAGTTGATTCTTCTTTTGGTTCTTCAACGTCTTTGGTTGGTTCAACAGCTTCTTCGACAGTTTCAGCGGTTTCAGCCTTGGCAGCTTCAACTTTAGTAGCTTCGGCTTTGGCAGCTTCGGCTTCAGCAGCAGCTTGAGCAGCAATAGCTTCAGCTTCTTCCACAGTAACAATTCCCTTAGGATAATTAATCTTCAATTTTAAGAATTCTTCAACTTCTTCCACTGAACCCAATTCAACAAAAACGGAACCTTTGAATTCCTTATTGTGAGTTCTTCTCATACGTAATGCTTTAATATTGAATTCTGGTTTTATATTTGAGAAGAAACTTTCAAGTTCATCTTGATTTAATGTAATTGGTAAATTTTTAACATAAATACTTTTAACAAATGAATTTTCTTTAACTTTATCAATTGGTAAGATTGGATCAATTCTTCTAATCAATTCTTTGTTATCAGATAATTCTAAAAATGTTGATTTTTCCAATGAGCTTATAATTTGTTCAATAGGTCTAAATTTTTTCATACGGGAAAAGGAAGCAATTGTTGATATTGGGACGTATCCATTATTACTTTGAATAGTTCTCCATAAGAATTTATCTTGTGGTAAGTTGGAATCACTGAAGTAAAATTCAACTTGTTTTAAAATTTGTTTATCAGCTTCACTCAATTCTTTAGATTCAGCTGTCACATCATTTGTAGCAATTGGAGTTTCTAAGACTTCGGTGGTTGCAACAGCTTCTGCGTTTGTGACTTGTTCAACTGGTTGCGCAGCTTCAACAGCAACAGACTCGATGTTTTCGTTTGACATTTTTTGTTCTCTTGTTGATTTCTCTCTTGAAATGAGAAAAATATCTTTCCTCTTTATAAATTTCAAGAAAAAAATAAAAAAAATATTTCAAAATTTATTTTTTGTCTTCGGATGACTTCCTAATCGGGAAACTACTCGTCCCAATAACTTCTATTCCATTATTTCATTATTTTCATTTATTTATTATATATTCTATTTTAACCACTGATTCAATGTATGGATGGCAGTGGACGTTGACCAAATCTGATAGAGGAAGTTGAAACTTGACTCAAATTGTAGTTTGTATCTATATTTTCGGCAAGATGAGCTTATAAGAGAGCTGATATCTGACGTTATAGCAGGCTAAACAAGACGATTCCAATAATGATAGCTCATATCTAAAGGTGGCCACAAGTCATAAGTGGTTGGTGTCTGTGCGATATTCTATTGTTTTCGGAAATCTGCATCAAAAAATCATACAACAAAACAATATTATAGCTGCCAATCAATGCAAAATCAGTTATTTACCAAACTCAAGACACCATTTTCATAGCTGCCAATAAAATCAAAACATTTCAAAAACAAATCTGGGAGATACGTTTTCTTCAGTTCAACATGACTGATTCTCTCGTTATATGGCTTGTCAACTTGAATCTTCTTGTTGAACCCCTTTTCGAAAAAAGTATCCCAGCCGGTAACAACTATATTGCAATTGTAAAGACACTTTAAATTGGTCAAGACTGTTGTTAGATCATTCAATTTAGCAAAATTTTGCAATTTCAACTCAAAATAGAATACTGATACATTATTGATTATGATTGTGTTCAAATTGGACTCAATGACTTTAATATTCGACAAGTGGTGTAATAGATCATCTATTGTTGTAATATTCTGAAAAACATGGTCAGATTCTCCCAATATCCAGTCGTGGGAACAGTCAAATACTATCAAAGAAGACGGTTCCTGTTCAATTAGTTGTTGATATTTGGCATTGAAATGGGAGATTATGTATATCGATGATCCTGATAACGTGGTTCCTAAAACAGACAACGAGACAACAGGTTTCTGGATGATGTCTCCCAAGTTTTTCCTCTTCATTTGCAGTTGTTATTTGCATTGGTCTGTTTTCGTTGTTGTTTTTCGGTGTCTTTTGGTGCTTCTTATACATTACTGCCATTACTTCACGTGCCGAAAGCAGAATTCAGTTGCAAAATATTCACAGTGGTTAAAAAGGTTTTGATATCTTTTTTTCATTCTCTGGAATCTGGTGCAGAGAGACCCGCCTCTGTTAGTAAAAGCACTTCTAGATAGATCTTAGACTGTAAGTACTAAGCTGTAATGTGACTATTCTACAATCAACAACCGTAAAAGTTGATGATAATATGGGCATATTCTCTTCTTCCAATGCTCCCGTCTCAGCTTCCCCCTGGACCCAGCTTTTTCAGTAAGTACTAGTAGTTGACTTTAAGCTTTGTGAGTTATAATATAGATCACGATCCACCTTCTCATGAACACAGTCAATTACCGCTGAATGGCTCATAAACTACAGTGTTCACTCAGTGTATTTCCCTGTTAATTTCACTAAAACCAATCCTCCTGTTCTGACATTTACAGTGGCCCATTCCCATATTTACACACTTTTTTGACACAACTTAACCTTGCTGTGTGGACCTGAAATTCCTGAATCCTTTTATATTATACCCACCTATCTTCAATTGAACATTAAGACTCAGTTAAGTCAACGTAAACGCTCTCTTTCCACTAGAAGAAAATATCCTCTTTTCTTGAAAACTTGAAGTTTCACGCAATTGTTTCCAGAATGTTGAAGTTATACCAGTCTCCGTATGAATTGTCTGCCTACAGCCCCAATATCAGAGAGTACCTCACATACCAAAAAAATTACAATATCTGGTTATCCTTATTATCCGTCTTTGGGTTATTATCACATTTGGTATTCGGAAGATTCTCAATTGTCTATTGTATAGGTTCTTTGGTTTCAGCGTTAGCATATGTCAAATATGTTAAAATTAATACCGCTTCCGTCCCCATCGCACAATCTGCTTCAAATGACTCAATTAACTCAAAGAGTAAAGACTATGATGTTATCAAGTTGGTCAAGAAGTTAGCTTTCATTCCCATCACTTTATTATTCACAATCACAATATTAACTATTCAATTTTTCTGTTTCAGTCTTGAAATATCAGTCAACGAAATTTATAATTTCAATCTCCCATCTTTACTTCAAACTGCATTGTCTTTATTACCAACTATTATTATTGTTGTTGCTACACCAATTATTACTTTGGTTTACGATAAGTTTGTTGTTGTGATGAACCGCTGGGAGGGCGTCACATCAAACGAAGTTAACAAGACAACTGTTGATAAATACTCAGTATTGAATTTCGTTATCAGTTATGTTCCATTGATTATCACATCATTGATTTACTTACCATTCGGTTCTAATTTATCCGTTACTGATGTTTCATGGATCAATTCTCATATATATAATTTGGTTGGATACGTTAATGGTAAATCATCATTAGTTAATTATGCACAATTTCAATTCAATTCTTTAACTTCAAGTTTCCTTAATGAAAAATTAGATTTAACATTTGGTACAACTTTCCAGAATAATTTCAAGATCAATGATTCAAGATTATTAAATCAATATCAATATTTTATAGTGACAAATCAAATTATTCAATTGGTTTTCAAATTATTACCAATTGTATCATACAAATTGAAAAATATAACTCCTAAACCATTCAGTGTTGTCGACGCTTATAGATCATCAATTATCCAATTTGGTTACGTTGTCATGTTTGGCTCTGTATGGTCATTGGCTCCAGTCATATGTCTCTTGTTTAATTTCGTGTTCCTTAATATTGACTTGTACACTATTTCATTCTCAAGTAAAGCTGAATCTTATTCTTTGGGTCAATCCGTTGCTCGTATTCAATGGGATAGATATTTATACATATTGGTATGGATAGGTTCAATGATTAGTCCTATTATTACGGCATTGTATAGAAATGGATTAACTCAATTTTCATTCAATGATTTCAAAATCCAAGACTTTGCTTGGTTTGGATTGATTTTCTTATTAGGTGAACATTCATTCTTTTGGATTGATTTTGTATTTAATTTATTCATTGGTGTTTTATATCCATCCACAACCAACTCACAACCTATTGCTTCAAACTTTGAAACTCCAGCCGCACAAGGCAATAATTCGTCTATTACCAAGAATGAAAACAGCAGTAATGAAACAATCAATGAAAAACCTTCATTTAAATTCAATATCTCAAAATCAGCATCATCAAAGACAAATGAAACTGAATTGAATGCAAAATTAAAAGAATTAGAAATTACAAAGAAAAAAATCTTGCAAAATAAATTAGAAATTGAAACATTAAATTTAATAAAAACTAAATCAGATACAATTATATCAAGTAATTCAAATGGTGAAGAAAGATTATCAACTATTGATGATAACACTCATTTTGTCCCTCCTACTGAAGAAGAAGAAGAAGAAAATAGTGCAGATATCAAAGATGGTGATGATGAAGAGTTTAAAAATGGTTCAAATGATTTTGATACCTCTTATGAAAAGGAAAATAGCATTGGTAGTGATAATATTGATAATTCTGAAAAAGAAAGTAAGTCTGCAAAGAGAAGAAGTATCAAAAAATTATTTAGAAAATAGGCTGTTTTCATATGACGCTCAATATGACGGTTGTTTAATATTCAAACCTTTATTTGTAAGTTGTATAAGTCGTATAAGTTGTAACACTACTTCTTTTGCTTAGATTTCATATTATCAATATATAGCACGGTATGAAATATTTGGCTGTTTCGTGAACATTGGAGAACAGTAATATCTATGAAATAGGCTCTAAGTATACGAAGGCAAAAATTAGGCACTCTCATATAATTATCTCAATCGACCGCTTTATATATTAATAAAATATATGCAACAACACCACTAGCTGTAATTGCATGTGTAAATAATATAAAGTGAATTCAGTATAGATCATATAAATTCCAAATGTGTATTTTCAATTCAATTTTTATAATCCATAAGAGTAGTAAACTGATTAGTTTTCAAATCTTCAAGCACAGCGTACTCATTAAACTCATTGAAAAAATTACCCAAAACCAAGGTACTTTCTAGTGGCGATACATTTGCATATTCTTTTATACTATCGGGACTGCCATTAAATTCCCATTCTGACAATAATTTATCATCAACTGATGACACTAAGTCCATCATACTAATTTTAGCTTCATTGAAAAGATTTGGAAGTGTAGGTTTCTGATATATCCAAAATTTTGAGAATTCATCATCTTTCATATTGATATTTAACATGCATAATTCTTCATATTTTTTAATCTCTTTTTCTATTGTATCAATTTCAGTGAAGGTCGAATCCATACCATTACGCTGAACATATTCACAATCATGCCCAGGTAAAAACTGACTCATTTTATCCAAGATCGTTGAACGTGATACTTCATTCTCATGGGTTTCCACCACCAGTGGAAAACCAGCACGTGTATAAGTGCCGCCATATTTCAGCTTCAAATTTGCGATAGCAATTGACTTCTGCTTTTCAGAAAGGAATAATTTGTGGTAAGGGCTTAGATATGCAGACGTTATCACAATCTGATTGAATTCAATAACTGAGTAAACGTCAACTGCTCTTGATTCCATACTGTCTAATCCTTTCACGAGAGTCGAAGATTCTCCACAATTTTCCAACGAATCAGATTGTGCCTGTCTAATCTCCAATATGATCCTCATAAATATTGTATGCATAGAGTACATAGCTGAATTTGAGCAATCTGATAAAATACCATGGATAGTTTTGAAAAATTTGGCTAAGAATTGGGCTTTCTTCCATTCATCTTCCAGCGGAATGAATTGGTCTTCGCCACGAGATTCCAAAAAGAAAGTAATAGCTGATCTAACTAAACATGCACGTTCCATTATGGGATAGCAGTCTTCCCATTTTTTGGGAGTAGTATTGATAAGTTCAAGTGTTTTAGAAAAATCTGCTCCTATACCATTTTTTTCACACGATGATTCGAACCTATCTCTCTCATCATCTGCTGCATTAGAGAGTAACTTAGCAGCAGCTTTGATCTTGGATAGGAAAACATCATCGAGATGAGGCAGTCTGTGAGATTTTTCGATATTTGAAATGCGCTCCCCATCACATTCATAATTAGTATCATCACCAATCGATGCAGCCATATTGTTGATTAACGCGAAGTTTGGATCCTCCTTTGCATACAACAGTAGCACACCTGTTAACCCACGAATGATGACATTTAATACGTCCGAAATATTAGCAAACTGATCATTCTGGTTTACATTTAGCTCGCTTTGCAACGCTCTCGTCCAGTCCGTGTTCCCAAAAGATTGACAAGTTGTCAAAAACTTGATATTGTTGTTTCTATTTGTTATACCATACTCTTTCAAAACCAGTTTGATGTGTTCTCTTAAACCACTATCATTGAGATCTTGTGTTTCTTTTAGTGAAAAGAGTACGGAAGCAGAATCCATAGAGTCACCGATTAAGACAGCTGACACCGATGTGAAATTCTTATTTAGATATACCCATTCATCCAAGTGCAACGATATAAGAACATTGGGATCATTGAGCCCTGATTTTAAAGCTTTTTTCATGAAGGGAAGCTTGCTTGATTTGGATTGTATATCATTTATCAACTTATATGCATATTCTAAATCATCTTCTATTCCTGGTTTCAAAAGTAGCACGAAACGTTTAAACGTTTCTGACTTTACGAAAGCAGTGTCCAAATTATTTTCTGTGATGAAAGCCACAAGATATTCGATTAATGTACTCCTATCGTAAGAGAACGAAGGCTCCTTGCGGACAGTAGTAATATTGGTAGGACCGAGTGTAGTTTGAGTTCTGTTGTTTTTGTTGATGGAATTTTTTAATATCCCATGGTTGGTTGTAAGATGGCGGTTCATGGAACTTGTACCATTCATGTTGCTATGCTTGAATCTAGCATGACAGAGGGCTCCATTAACACGATAACCTAAACAGATATAGCTCTCTGCATTATCTGGGGCACGCCCATAATATTTCCATATATAAGATTTTTTTGAAGAAGTATTACCAATAGCCTGAATTTTATCGTACTCTTCAATGGTGAGTTTCTTTTTTTTTCTTTGTGGATGCAGGGAAGCAGAATCCACAGCAGAAGTATCTCCATCAGCTACAGTATCACTGTTATCTTGGATGGAAAGCCGGTTTGAACTTGAACCACCGTGATTAAATTGCATAGGAAACAACACTTCTTCTTCAGCTGGTGGGTCTATTTCAGATGACACGAGATCATTTGAACCTGAAAATGAAGGGATAGGATTGGATGCGAACCCATCATTTGCTTTCCTTTTCTTCACTGGAGAGCTTGATTGCCTTGACATGATGAGATGCAATATATCCAGATTGAAAGTCTGATTGCAGAGCTCTCAATTTAATTAAAATAAACTGCCCGCCCATTCTCTGGCTGGGAATCCCATTTACAAAATCCAGCCCGGCCCACGGGTTGTACAGGGCTTCAAACCCGGTGCACATACGAAACCATAAGCTGGAATACTGTCTTTCTAACACAGTAAGCTGACACGAACTATATTAATCCACATTGAAATGTGGTTCTGAAGTAGCTTACAGATAGATAGATTGATTGGGGGACAAGAAATCTTCCGACTTCTGTTGTGATATCTGTATAGAATTTAGAAACAAATAGCTCTCAAATAGATCATTAGAAATGTCATGTATCAAATCGCTATCAAGAAATCTGGTTACTAAAATTGGGGATTTAAGATAAATCACAGAAAGTAGGCCAATTCTGCTTAGTCTAGCTTCATCGAAAAGATATGGAAACCGACACTCCTTTTCTGAACATAAACGGGATATTTGAATATCATACATGTCAGTCTGTGCTGAAAATACCCTTTCATAAGCCTGTATCTCCCTCTCAATGGCCTCGTTGGGCTGTTTATTTGGCCCCTGAACAGAAACCGCACAAGCATCAACAGGGAGATTTATACCGTACTTCAGCTTCAAATATGATGTAACAATAGATCTCTGTGCTGGACTGAGCAATGATCTGTGGTATGGATGTAAATAAGCGGACGTTAACACAAGTTTATTGTTCTGAATCTTTAATAATATTGAGCTGCTTTGACATCCATAAGTTCCAATCCTCTCTTTAGCGGTGCAGCTGCTTCACCAAACTGATCTATATTATTTCGAGCCTTTCTAATTGTAGTCAAAATCTTCATGTAGATTTCATGCATAGCAAACAATAGAATATAAGCTCTGAGCAATCCAACACTAGTATGTCGTGAAATGATTCTAAAAAATCCGCGGAAAAACTAACTATTTTCCAAATTGATAGCTCACTATGGGAAGTGCTCAAGTGAATATCAATGGCGGTTCGAAGTGAACACGCACTTTTCATCATAATTCTGCAGAGATCCCATCTGTCGGATGCTGGAAAGATGAGCTTAAAGTCCTCATTTGGTGCAGTATAAGTAAGTCGACATAAGCTTTCAAATCTATCCCTCTGTTGAAAATCTGTGTCTATCGTATTTAGCACAGCTTTCAATTTAGAGACTAAGATGCCACTGATGCCAAGTACGGGAGGGAGAACATTTTGAATATCATAGAACTGATTGCCTTCAACTATGTTAGAACTATTACCGTCCCGACCAGCACGTTTCCGTTGCGATATCCTTATTAATTCAGATTGTGGATTATTATCTTCAATCGACAGTAGAGTATTCAATAGCTCTCCTAAAATCACATTCAACATGTCAGGAAGAAAATGCAAATCAGCATCTTCATCGATATTTAGCTGCAATTTCAAAAGATCCAAACATTTTTTATGTTTGGAAGACTGGTGGGTTGTCACAAACTTGATAATATCACACCGATTTAATAGACCATACTCTTCTAGTACCAGCAAAACGTGAGCTGCTAAACCATCAGCATCATGAACTGCTGTTTCCTTGAAAGAGAGAAGTAGTGGACAACCGTAGACAATCTCTCCAAGCGTCATCACTGATACCTATAAAAAACTCTTACCTAGATATAACCACTCTCCGAAATGCAACGACAACACAATACCTGGATCATCAAATCTTTCTTTTAGAATATGTTTCAAAGTCCGAGCTTCAGCCTCTGTATGTTCGAATTCTCGTATGAAATCAGTAGCATATTGTAAGTCCTCCTTCATTTCTGGATTCAAAGCCCGTATCATGTATCTGAATGGCCTTGAGTCAAAAAAAATCACTACTCAAATTATTTACCATCAATAGTTCTATGAGATGTTCAGTTAACCCATCTCTACCTTGCCTCAGGGAGGCACGCTGTTCGTGTATTGGACACAATGGACTGCTCGCATCAGCTTCGGTTTGAAAATTGGTTTCGTTGAAGTCTTCTTCAGTCATTCCATGATGGTTTGTGTTATGAATATTGTTACTTGCATCTGAGGACATATCGACAGAATCAGATGCGGCCATCTCATTTGTTTTCCTCATATTTATCTGGGTGTCTAATTCTCTAGACAT
This sequence comes from Cephaloascus albidus, assembly GCA_030575015.1. Taxonomy (NCBI): domain Eukaryota; kingdom Fungi; phylum Ascomycota; class Pichiomycetes; order Serinales; family Cephaloascaceae; genus Cephaloascus; species Cephaloascus albidus. Next base: position 63,959 of record JAJMGN010000214.1, on the reverse strand, counting down.
TGTGAGCTGACAGATGCAAGTCCAGTCCAGCTGGTCGTTATTCTGGTTTATAATACTGTGTTACAAAGTGTTCTCTAAAACTTACAAAAGCGAATTGGCGTTTCTGGTTATGAGCGATTGTGGGTTTTTACAAATATTCTCACCCAAATCAGCCTGGGCCCCGCGCTAAGATTATGAAGGACTGAAAATTGATTGTATCTCGTGTACTCTTTCTGATACTTTTGTTTCCACCACTGCCACCTTTGGTGAAGACTGAAGTCACAGGTGAATAATCAGTAATATCATAATACCATATCATATATATTTAAGTTCCACTGCAAATAATTAGACTATAAACATAGTCTGGACTCTGATCTGATTGATCTGTGAATCGATTCGTCGTGAATCGTGTGATTCGTGATCCATATATAATTATATCCGGATTCCGGGCGTATATATTATGCGCAGCCAGTTATCATATCTATGACTGCGGCTGACATATATTATAATTTACTAGTGCAGCTACTAATATAATTATGAATATATAAAAATTTTACTCACGTATAATATAATTAATTATAATAAGAGAATCCTAAGCACGTCAATATCAGCAAGCTAGGCTGTATACGATTTCATCTCAAAAGTTTCATTCGATCCATCAGTAATAAACGAATTCTTTCATTAGGAATATAACTATCTGTCCCAGGATTTCCACAAATATTTAGCCATATTAAATTCAGTGAGAACCAATGAGACTGTATTTCTTCATATTTATTATAGGAGATATCAAGTCTTTTAAGATGACGTGGGAAAAATATATCATTATCATCTTCAAGATAGTTGTCTCTTGTGCAAAGCTCCTCAAGGCATGGGAGGTTTTCGAAAAAATCTGAATGGAGATTATTAGAAAGACACCTGCTCAAGTCTAATATCTTTAAATGTTCAAAGCGGACTTTGAAATAAGATTTAGCAGAGCTTAACGAACCCTGTACATGCAACTCTTCAATGTTTGGGGGGAATTTAGGAATAGGATTGCCGCAGTAGAGAGAGCAAGTCAACACCTTGAGAGTAGTAGGAAACCATTTCTTTGTGCTTGGCGCAGTAAGAACTTCCTTAACATTCAAATCAATAAGAGAAGGTGGGAATTTACACCTGTTCAAATTAAGTGGATCTCCAAGCCTCTTGTCTATCGGTTTGTGTACATCACTAGCTCTATTTATCACTTTAACAGGCCTGTTATATTCTAAATTAACCTTGACCAATGATTTCATGGAAGACAAATCAACAACGGTTATCACGTTGTCACCGACATCCAACTCAATGAGCTTTGGTGGAAGCTTTTCAGCTGGAATTGATCTGAGATCCATGCCAACAAGAGTCAATTTTCGTAAATACTTGTTTGATGAAAAATCACAACTTTCAAAAACTTTATACTTGGGATCATGCCTAATTTCAAATTTCTCTATACCTGGAGGCAAAATTATTGCACCTTTCAATCCGACGTCATCAAAAGAGATTTCTTTTAATGATGGAACATTTGAAAAATCCGCTTCGCAATTCATTCTGTTCCCTCTAATATAGAATCTTCTTAAGTGTGTCATCTCATTGAGAAAATCAAAATCCTTGAACTTAACGTCATTGTGCCAAATCTCTAATTTTCTTAAGTTTGTAAGTTTCCCAAGATTTAATGACCTGTAATTAGAACGTTGAATACCCTTACCCCGATATAATACTAATTCTTTTAGTTTTAAATTAAAGCAAAAGTCCTTTTGCCAAAAATGTGGGAACATATCTGGAGATGGTGAAATGGCCATGGATCTGAGGTACGTATGTTTGCTTAACTGAGCCATGTGGGTATGATTTATCTTTTCAGTGTATACCGCACACTTGAACTCAAAATCTGACGGTCTAAAAAACTGTCTTACTCTCATAAAATCACGGAGAATCAATAATGTTGCTGATATATCTGTAATAGTTATAAATTCTAATTTCCTCACCACATATGTTGGATTTTCAGAGAGAAATGAAGTGAATCCAGAATAGGTAAACGTATTCATAGGGATAGCATCAGTAGTGTCAAAATCCCATACATAACCATGACCGTAAGCATAGATAACACCAATAAAGCATTTCTCATAGATTCTCTTTCTAGCAATTTTCGAAAGTCTTTTATTCATGATAAGAAAGTTTTGCATGTCAATGGAATGAACATTTCTGAAAATATGTATGAGGATATCATATGGAAGTTGGTCAAATTTCACCATTTTGAAATGATGTTATGTTTGTTTGTCCTCCATTTGACAAATATGAGAGCAAAACAGGTGATATTTATACAACAATTATATGCACTATGGACTTTTCATTCTCATGCACAGTAAAAAGGTTCCGAAATTATCTGTTGGAAACACATAACATATATGTAGCATGCAAGATAGGTACCTTCGAGCATGATGATTTATAACTCATAACCAATTATCTCTTTCCATTGAGTTCTCCGTCAGCTACTTCAGATTAATAAATGAGCTAGGGCGCAATCAAAATTTATACTAAAATGCAGCATAAATTAGATGCTTCACCTTAGTTTATATTATATTATTGGTTTTGAATTGTGACTTATCATATCCAAGCTTATAATCTGTTGCAAGATCCCCGTGCTCCCAACGCATAGTTAGAATTTAGCACCATCTAGTAGATTAAATAGCAGCTGAAGCAGACTTGTTTTGACCAGCATATGATATGTCGGTATAACCTATAAGGCAGCAGGTAATTAGCAGAAGTCATGCTGGTCTAGTTGTTTGGAAAGTGATAAGTATAAAAAAATAGTTGATAATTTCGCTGAAAGAAGTTGAAACTGATGAAAAACCGATTTGAAGATGAAGAATGAGAGAGATCTACTTTGAAGTCCACCCACCATTATACATCCCCTAAGTTGAAACAATGTTATTAATGATCATGTTCAAATGAATTAGTTAGCTGAATGATCAGAAATGTATAGCAAAATGATTGAAGTTGAATCAAATGGATAGTTTATACTTGTATGATATCCATATGCAATGTTAAACTGACATCCAAATCATGCGGCACGTGAGAGATAAATCCCGGCTGAAAGCTCCGCCAATACAATGATTGAAAGAATTCATCTGAAGACTGAGAAACTTTGAGACGCAATTATGTGACGCAGTCTTAATCCAATGAAGTGTTCTCTTGTCTACAATAAAAGATACCTGTCATAGTGATGCCAAAATATCTCTTTTTAACTATTCACGTGACCGCACCCAGAAGGGAAAAATATCAACATCACGTGAACAGATCTCGTTTTTCTTGCAAAAACAGAAAATCAAAAAATTGAGAAACGATTAATTTGAAGACAAGAAACTGGTAGAAGAATCAATCGAATTCAACACAATTTCGTTGCATAAATGTCCAGTTTAGAAGCCATTTCAGAGTTATTGTCCAAGTCATTGGTGCCTTCCACGGCCAAGGATGCGGAATCTCACTTGAGATTGTTGGAAAAGGAGCCTGGTTTTGCCTTGAATCTCCTAAATTTGATCAGACTAGATAACTTGAACACCAATATCAAATTGGCGGCAAGTCTTTTTTTCAAAAATTTCTTGAAAAGAAACTATATCGATGAAGATGGTAACTACAAGATCCCATTGGAAGATACTGTTCAAATCAAGCAAAGTTTGATTCCAGTGATGATCAACTTGCCCAATAATTTACAAATTCAAATCGTGGAATCTATATCCATCATAGCCAACTCAGATTTCCCAGATAACTGGCCTACTTTAATAGATGACCTAGTCTCCAGACTCTCTGAAACTGATTTCGTCACCAATAAAGCTGTATTGACTGTTGCTCACTCCGTGTTTAAGAGATGGAGACCATTATTCAGATCTGATGAATTATTCTTGGAAATCAAGATGGTATTAGATAAGTTTTCAAAACCTTTCTTGGATCTTTTGGTTATCACTGATAAAATGATCGATTCAAACTTACAAAACAAGAGTCAATTACCTTTATACTTGGAGAATATGCTATTATTGGTGAAAGTTTATTTTGATTTGAATTGTCAAGACATTCCTGAGTTTTTTGAAGATAACATGACTGTCGGTATGAATATCATCCACAAATACTTATTGTTCACAAACAGTGCTATCGATGACTCTGATGATGATAATGAACCAAACGTTTTAATCAAAATCAAAACTTCAATCATCGAATTGGTTCAATTATACATCACAAGATACTCAGATGTGTTCGAACCTTTGATTCAAGCTTTCTTACAAACTATCTGGAACCTATTGATCAACATCTCACAAAAATCTAAATATGATTTATTAGTCTCCAAAGCATTGAATTTCCTTAACTCAGTGGCCAAAATTCCAAACTACAAAGAAAATTTCAATAACGAAATGGCGTTGAAAGAAATCACAGAAAAAATCATATTACCAAATATCACTTTACGTGAATCAGACGAAGAATTGTTTGAAGATGATCCTATTGAATATATTAGAAGAGATTTGGAAGGATCGGATTTCGAAACAAGACGTAAATCTGCAACCAATTTCTTGAGAGAATTGAAAGAAGATAATGAAAGTTTAGTTACAAGTATCGTCATAACTTATGTTAACCACTATCTTGAAAAATACAATTCTGATAACTCCAATTGGGTTTCCAAAGACATATCAATTTATCTTTTTTCATCATTAGCTGCTAAAAACTCAATCACCAATATTGGTATAACTTCCACCAATGTATTATTAGATATTATTGAATTCTTCACTAAAAATATAGCTCCAGATTTAGTTAATGATAATGTTCATCCAATCCTTAAAGTTGATGCTATCAAATATATTTTCTTCTTCAGAAATCAATTAACTAAAGCACAATTAGTTGAAACATTCCCATTATTAGCATCTCACTTGCAATCTTCAAACTATATCGTTTATACATATACTGCTATTACTATTGAAAAAGTCTTATCTTTGAGAAACAAGGAATCACATCAATCTGTTTTCAACAAGACTGATATAAATCAATTCGCTCAAGAGCTATTAACCAACTTATTCACATTGATTTTCAAATCTGGAACAACACCAGAAAAATTATCAGAGAATGAATTTTTGATTAAATGTGTTATGAGAGTCTTAATTGTGAGTGAAGATACTCTAGGTAATTTCACTATTGAATTATTGAGCCAATTCATTAAGATATTGCAGTTGATTGCCAAGAATCCATCAAATCCAAAATTTTCGCACTTCACATTTGAGTCAATCTCAATCTTGATAAAATTTAATTCCCACGGCAAGGTCCCTGAGTTCATTAACCTTATATTACCTTCGTTATTAGATATCTTGGGACAAGATGTTCAAGAATTTGTTCCATATACTTTCCAAATTTTAGCATATCTTTTGGAGTTATTACCAAATAGCGAACCAATTCCTGAATCATACACTCAATTAATCAAACCTTTATTGTCACCCGCAGTTTGGGAATTCAGAGGCAACATACCAGGTATCACTAGATTATTACAAGCTATATTGAAACATAATCCAGCAACTTTTGGTACTCAAGAATCTTTAACTCCGTTATTAGGTGTTTTCCAAAAATTGATATCATCAAAGGCAAATGAACAATACGGATTTGAATTGTTGGAGACAATCTTCATATATATCCCGATTAATGTTACACAGCCATTTTTGAAACAAATTGCCATGTTATTGTTACAAAGATTACAATCTTCAAGAACAGAAAAATTTGTTAAAAAATTAACCATATTCTTCACTGGGTTATGTTGTTTAGAAAATAAAAATGGATTGGGTAGTTCATTTATTATCAATCTCATTGATCAAGTTCAATCCGGTGTTTTCGGTCAAATTTATCAACAATTTATTTTACCTGCAACTTCCACCATTGGTAATTTAAATGATCGTAAAATTGTTACTGTTGGTTTATCAAATTTGATCTTGTGTGATGAATTTACTTCCGGTATATATCAATCGTTACTTGTCGCCTCATTGGAAAGCTTATTAGGATTAATCTCCACTGAAAATATCAGTGATATCAAATCTGATTTCATTGAAAGTGATTTTGATTTAGAAGATATTTCATTTGGATCAAATTTCAATAAACTTTCTTCAATTCAATTGAAACCATTCGATCCAATTCCAAATATTGATAACAAGAGTGGTCCTAAGCTATATGGGAAAGAAAATTTATCAAAATTGAATATAAAATTAAATGGAGCTTTAATGAATAATATAGTTTCACAATTGAAACCTGAGGAGCAAGAAATCTTGAGAAATCTTGGTATCTGAAAAACTGGAAAGAGGCTAATAATGATATATAGAGACAGAATAAATTACAATAATGATTCTATCCTATAGTTTTTTTATATTTTTGATGCATTAAATCTTGTACACAGTAAACAGAAAAAAAAAAATAACTCCAAAATGAATAATAATATAAAACGAAATAAATGTATGTAAATCTATGTTGTGCTAAAATGCAAAGACTTATTGGTACTCACCACTGTTATAAATACCAATATCAGATTCAGCTTTAATATCAACCAAATCATGAGAATCACCGAAATCACCTTCTCTAATTCTTTGATTTTGAGCTCTAATTTTTTCTAATTCTTCTATGTAATTATCTTCACGACCAGTAACGTAATCTCCAGTGAATACACCAACTTCAAACTCTTTAATCTTATCACTCTTGCATGAATCGATCAAATCTTGTAAATCTTGGTAGAAGACTTTATCGGCACCAATAACATCTGCAATTTCCTCAGGTGTTCTGTTGTACCCAACTAAAGCCTTAGTATCAGCTAAATCAATACCATAAATATGGTTGTATCTGATTGGTGGCGCACAAGAGGCGAAATAGACCTTCTTGGCACCTGCTTCTCTAGCCATGGCCACGATTTCTTTTGAAGTTGTACCTCTAACAATGGAATCATCAACTAATAACACGGTTCTGTCTCTGAATTCAGACTCCATGGCGTTTAATTTTCTTCTCACGGAGGATCTTCTTTCCTTTTGATCAGGCATGATGAATGTTCTACCGACGTATCTGTTCTTGACGAAACCTTCACGGTATGGTAAACCTAAGGAGACTGCACATTGTAAAGCTGATGTTCTGGCGGTATCTGGGACAGGGATAACAACATCGATTTCTCTCAATATGTCTTTGTTTAAGAAATGTTTTTGAATGTTTTTAGCTAACTTATCACCCATGCCTATTCTTGATCTGTATACTGAGATACCATCCAACACAGAATCAGGTCTGGCGAAGTAAACATACTCGAAGATATCTGGAGTGTATGTTCTAGCAGGAACAACTTGTTTGAATTCGGGTATCATTGTATCTTTTGGAATAATAACTGCCTGGCCAGGTAAGATATCTTTGAAGTTTTGGTATCCGTGGGCGGTCAAGACAACAGATTCAGAAGCCAAACAGTAATCAGTAGTACCATCTTCATTCAATCTTTCACCAAACAACAAAGGTCTAATACCATTAGGGTCTCTGAACCCGATTATACCGTACCCAGCCAACATGGTGACACATGCATAGGCACCTCTCACTCTTTCATATAAGCCTTCCAAGGCAGAAAATAAATCAGTGTTGTTAACTCTGGCTTTATCATATTTTTCCAATTCAGCGGCAAAGACATTGATCAATAACTCGGAATCCGAATCAGTGTTGATGTGTCTATGAACTTCTTCATCTAAATATTTTCTCAATTCAACGGCATTAACCAAGTTACCGTTATGAGATAACGAGATACCATATGGAGAGTTGACGTAAAAAGGTTGTGCTTCACTGTTTGCAGAAGAACCGGCGGTAGGATAACGCAAATGAGAGATACCCATGTTTCCAACCAAACCAAGCATTCTTGGTTGAGTAAAGACGTCTCTAGCCATACCATTACCTTTACATTGGTAGAAACGGCCTCTTGATCCACATGTTGTTATTCCAGCAGCATCTTGACCACGATGTTGGAGGAACATGGCACCTTCTAATAATTCAGCGGCGACATTTTTGTCTTGGTTGGCTAATACCACACCTAAAATACCACACATGATTCTAGTTGTATTAATATTATGTTCAAGTCAAACAAAAGGTGATAATAGACAAGCCAAAACACAATAGATAAATAATACGTACTGTATATATCACTTAAGAGGATAAGCTGAAGGTTTAAATATGACCTTAAAACCAGAAGAGAGGTATTCCAGTGAAAAGTTTTGAAAAATATTTCAAATCCAAAAGCCAAAACACACTAACTGGTTTCGCATCGCACAGTTTATGCACTAAAATCACTGAGAAAATTCTGACTCTGTCTCTGCAGCCGGAAAATTAAAAGAAATAAAAAAAAAAAAAAAAAAAATTAAAATTAAAATTACCGCAAGAGGCAATTGCCGGAATAGGAAATAGTTAAATTGAAAAAGGTACGTAATTTAAAAGTTTATTTTGTTGCAACTTGCAAGTTACACAAAGGCACTACACCACTTAAAACAAGTCTAAACAGATTCTGATTCCACGTAAATGGGGACGAGCAATCGCCCCGACTTGTGCTTGACGCTATTGAACTTTTGCGCTAAGAGTGAGCCATATGTACTCGGTTGGCTGAACCCTACTTGGAGCCTCTTCACCTGGATCCCATATATGCTGTGTTCCATCGCTATTTCCAACAAGTGCGAAGCCACTCCTTTCCTCCTCCAGCTGCGTGCCACGTAGACCCTACTGACCCCCAATAATAGCTTCACCTCTTGCTTCGGCACAACCATTCCAGTATCAAGCACCATCCATTTTCCTGAACTCACTCTCTCAACAGATATTATACCCACAGCCCTTTTCTTTAGCACACAAATAAAAGCCCTACCTTTTTCCAACAGTTTCCACGACTGAGTATCTTGTGGAGCATTCAATTCCATGTTGGCCATTGCGAGAATCTCCTCTGTTACTTTCACCTCAGCTTTCTTGGATGGATCTATAGATACGATATCGGCATCAACGCCATCTATTTTGATATGACACACAATATGACCCCACTTGGAGTTCCAGTCCCTCCCGTTGACAGCTTTAGAGTGAAACTTGTCATGTAAGCTAGTGTCGTTTTGGATATTTGTATAATATGACATGTTACATATTTTACATGTTGTTCTTGGATTCTTACCAATATTTAAAAATGATTGACTGAATTTTTTGGTTGGTTTTGATTGTCCCTTCTCAGTTTGTGATTGGGTCTTTGCAATTGCTTGTTTTGGTTTGATTGGAGACAGTGGTAACGCAACTTGTGACGATATAGGTGAAGTTGGAACCGTTTCCTGCGAAAAACTTCCACTCTGTGAGGATTCAACGTTATCAGAATCTGTGAATTTCCTTCTCTTCACACTTCTTTCTTCATCTTGACTCATTCTCCATTCCTGATGATATTAGCACACCAGTGTCAAATCTCTTTTTCTCTTGTCTTTTGTTTATAAATCTCAGCTAAAATCGAACGTGATTAATTATCTTTTGGCGTTTTTCGCTTATGTAACAGTCGACCAACCTTTGAATATTTCATGAATCATGACTATAACTATAACTATGTAATTATCTACATTAATATATCCAAAGGAAAATGTCACAATTTGCAGATTTATTGCCCATTAACGGTAAGTGGAAGCAAGATATCACCGCATGGCTTTCAGAAGACGTTCCGTCTTTCGACTTTGGTGGGTTCGTCGTGGGATCAAAATTAGAGACAGCTTCATTATACTGTAAATCAGATGGTATTTTATCAGGGGTGCCTTTTGCACAAGAAGTTTTCAATCAGTGTGGATTGAAAGTTGAATGGAACTATGAAGAAGGTGTCATGTTGAAACCTTCATCGACTGCCAATGGGAAGATAGTTGTTGCTAAAGTATCTGGTCCAGCTAGACAAATCTTACTAGCAGAAAGAACTGCTTTGAATATATTGGCTAGATGTTCAGGTATTGCTTTGCAATCACACAAGACTATTTCATTGGCTCGTGAAGCTGGATATAAAGGTATTATTGCAGGTACAAGAAAGACTACACCCGGGTTAAGACAATTGGAAAAATATTCAATGTTAGTTGGTGGTGTTGACACTCATAGATACGATTTATCTTCAATGGTTATGTTAAAGGATAATCATATTTGGTCTAAAGGTTCAATAACAAAGGCTGTTGAAGATGCAAGGAAAGTATGTGGGTTTGCGATGAAAATCGAAGTTGAAGTCTCAAGTTTGAAAGATGCTAATGAGGCAATTGAAGCTGGGGCGGATGTTATCATGTTGGATAATTTTACAGGCACTGCATTAAAAGAAGTCGCCGTAACATTAAAGGAGACTTGGTCTGCCAAGAAGAGCTATTTATTAGAATGTTCCGGTGGTTTAACTTTAGCTAATATTGATCAGTATCTCTGTAACGATATTGATATCTACTCAACTTCATCCATTCATCAAGGTTGTTCTATTGTTGATTTTAGTTTGAAAATTGGTGTATGAACCTTTGATTTATTAAACTATGACATTAAATGAGTTATGAATAGCAAAGCTGTAAGCAATTTTATGTAATTATGATCATCTTATTGTTGATTCGCTTAAAAACTTGATGCTTGTAAAGCCAACACCTTCACTCAAATCAACGCCATTTGAACTATTCTGCTGCAAGATCTTCATAGATCTGATATGCGTATCCTTCCCATCCTGGTGATTTGCCAATATAACAAGCCTAATGTAAAAACACTTCAAAATCTCATCGCTTCTTATCCCATTAAAGATAATATGTGACCAACCTGTCGGTTTAACCAATTCAACAGTTGCAACTTCATGTAGATCATGAGACCCATTACCAGCCATAACTAATATCTTGGAGGGAGTGTATGATTCATCAAGATGATAGTTTGTGAATAAAGATAGTCTTTCAACAGATACTTTTTTATTAAAGTGGATATTCAATGTATGTGGATAAACACCATCAGATTGCCAAAATAAATCAGGACTATCGTCTCTCAACTCTTTTATCGATGAGCCTTGCTTGTATGAGGAGACTGACCAGTTAGCTAGATTGCCTATATCCACCAAACCCAAGTCTTCAATCTCTTTTAAACCTCTTTGGTAGAAATCATCTTGGTTGATTTCGTTTTCGTCGTTCAGGTACTGGTCCAGTTCATCGTAGTATCCTTCTTGTGAATTTGTCTGTTGGAACTGTGACGGCACAAACGAATTGTTGGAATCATCCATATCTGTCATCTTTTTTCTATATCAATTCAGTTGCAATTTTCCCTTGTCTTTTATTTCTGGCGTCTTATTCGTTATAAACTTGCTTGCAATAATAGACAATATTTTGTGGTTCCAAATAGATCAGATTGCACCGGTAAAAACACGAAACCGTCTCCTACAGATAAGTCAAAAAAGTCCAAAACGTGAATAAAACCAACAAATATAAAAATAGACAAAAGAAAGAAAAATAGAAATCAATTCGTAATATTTATATGTGAATCATCCGATTCTAATTCCAGTTTGTGTTGTGTTGTGTCTTTTAATTGAGCTTCAACAATCACAACTCAATTTCTTTCAATTCTTCAGCAACTTGGGCAACTTGTTCAGCTGAGTCGGCTTTTGCAGTATTTGGAACAGTATCATCAGTTTCTTTTATTAAAATTGGTTCTTCTTTCTCTTCTTCTTTAGCTGCTGCTTCTTTTTCAACTGTTTCTTCAAGTTTGGCAGCAGCAGCACTTTTGGTTGGTAACGGCTTGATAGTTTCAATGGATGCAGTTTCCAATTGGCTTTCGCCAACTAAAAGTAAATCTTTCTCTTCACTCTTTGCATCTTTGGTCAATTTTTTATTATCTATCTCTTTTCCCAATTCTTTTTCTTTAGTAGAGTCCTTGACTTCATCAATCAAAGTCTCTTTTGGTAACAAAGTTTCTTCGACGAAAATTGGTTTGGCCGATTGCTTCTCAAGCTTTTGATGTTGCTGAGACTGAGGAGGTACCTTTGGTAATAATTTCTCTTTTCTTTCATATACACCATATTTAGCCATAGCCTTTCTTTTCAAGATTTCAATATAGTTTGTATAATTCCCCTTTTTATCATTGTACATTAAATCTTCATCAATTTCATCCACTATATATCTTCCTTCTTCGAAATCTTGTAATAAATTGTATAAAAATTCAGTCCATGAGTTAGCAACAACGAACTTTGTATCAAAATCTCTACCAAATAATATAATCTGACCCCATCTACCTGTTGGACCTGGAGCTAAATCGACAGCTATATTATTACCAGCCCAGTCTTTAACTAAAGGAACCCACCCTTGATGAGAGTAAACAGGTTGCACAGAACCTTGAGGGTAGCATTTTTGATTGGTTGTGAGATTGGCCGACTGGATATTGTTGCCTTGAAGTTGTGCTCTGGAAGATGATTGCGACTGCGATTGGAAATTGGATTGTTGTAAAAACTGTTGCTTTTCAACTTTCTTGGATACTCTGAGCCAGATAGAGTATTCTTCCACGATCCCTTCGATATCTAATAGAGTTAAGCCCATTATTGCTCCTGAGGGTTTCCCACCTCTGATTTGACCATCATGGAACTGATATGATTGTCTGACATCCAAGGGTAAACTGCAACTCAAGTCATTTTCCATCTCATTCAAATCAGCAGACGTAGCACCGTAGTTCAAGTTATCTCCTAATTCAGGGTACTCATTTTCGTACCATTCGTCCAATTTTTCCCAGATTGAATCGATAGTAGGTAAAGGAGGCTGACCGTTGACATAATCTTGTAATTGAACGTCAACGTTGGGATTTGAGTTTGCAGAGGACCTCATGCCTGGTCTGTAGCTAACGGAGGGCGAGTTTAAAGAGGTTGACGAGTTGTTCTGGGCGAGTCTGTTCAATTCGTTCAATCTTGTGGATGAGCTGTTGATCGTGTTGTGTTTGTATGGAGAATCATAGGACGCGTAATGGTCATCTGTGGTCACCGAGTGGATGAATGCCTTAACATTGTGTTGCAAAGTGTCGAAGATACCCATATTCTGTTCTGTGCTTTGTGATGTGACGTTTGCTGTTAGGTATTCGGTATAAAAAGAAGGGAAAGACCTTTGATTCAGTGTGACTTTTCTGCTTTTCTGATTTACTGCTGAAATTGATTTAAATTTATTCGTTTTTGACGGCAATTGAAACTGAAACAACTTGCGCTGACTCAGCGGCGAATTCAGGAAAAAAGTGTTATGGAAAAAGAAGAAGCAACAATCTGCTGAGATTTCAACAACTCCAGCGGCTAACAACAGGTTAACGAAACACGGACAAGAGATGACACTGTACGGGAACCAGCTCCAGGTGGAGTCCAACTTGCTCACGGCGATGATCTCTGGTTCAGCAGCTGCCATTGGGGTCACCGCCTTCACATATCCTTTCGAGTACTACAAGACTGCCCTCCAGTTGCACAGGTACTTGGGCAAGACCACGCCATCCATACTAAACTCCAACTCCAACATCATATTGGGCCAGGTGTTCAGAGGATGTGGAACAACTGCCTTGGGGAACTCCTTGAAGGCGTCCACCAGATTCCTAGTCTACAACTGGGCGACTAAATTCATGAGCAATAGCAATGGCAAAACAACAGCTCCAAGAATCGTGATTGCAGGTGCCATCAGTGGGTTCGCTGAGTCTATCTGGATCATACCCTTTGAGAATATCAAAACCACATTGATTGAAAACACTTTGTTGTTGACCAATAGAAGAACATCCGCTGACCTTCTTTCAGTTGGAAAACCTTCTCTTCCAACTAAAGTGCATCCAGACTATGAATACATCATAGAAAATGGCAACGACAATAAGAAGAAGCCTGGTTTTTCCAGTGCTTCAAAAGTACCTGCTGGAGCAAGACAAACTGCTAAAGGACTATATAACAATGTCCCATCCGAATCAATGATCAACGCCATAAAGGAAATATACAGCATTAAGGGTATCAGAGGATTCTGGCAAGGTAGCGGGATCACTTTGGTGAGACAGATGATGAGCACTGGTGTCTGGTTCTCTGTCTACAACTCATTGAGGCAAATAGTCAATCCACATAACAAACCGAATGCATATATATCTTTTTTCCTAGGTGCTGCTTCATCCGTCTCAGTTATCGCGGTCACTCAGCCGCTTGATGTGATAAAGACAAGATTGCAGAGTAAGAATGGGAAGGAGTTGTATAGAGACACAATGACATGTGGGTTCAGAATATGCTATGAAGAAGGGTTCATGACTTTGTGGAAAGGTTGGGTTCCCAGGCTCGTTAAAGTTAGTGTCACTGGTGGCTTGACTTTAGCTTTGTATCAGAATGTGAGTGCTGCTGTCAATTTGGCTATAAGGGAGAATCCATTTGCGGCTGAGTAGTTATTGTATAAATAGACATTATAATTGAACATATATGTCTACTGCCGTGTAGACGTTATTATATCTTTTCTTGGGCTAAATGTCATTTGCCTACTTTCCAAAGGCTGAACTGGCTTGCTCGGCCTTTTAATTCCATTATAAATAAAGAAAAGCATGTAGTGTCTACATGATCAAGCTATATTACAAACATATAATAAATAAATCAGTACAACCCATCAACATTATCAACAATACAACCAGCTTCGTTTTCACCTCTAGCCTCTAATTCACCAATCTTGAAGAATACTTCACCTTCACTCTTCAATATCTCACAAAGTCTTTCGTAATTCTTTGGATTTATGATCAAGATCATACCAACACCTAAGTTGAAAGTCTTTAATATATCTGCGACTGGAACATTACCAGCTTGACCAAACCATTTGAAAATTGGTGCAATTTCCCATTTGGAAGCATCTAATCTAGCCTTTAAATCTTTAGGAATACATCTTGGGATGTTTTCTACTAAACCACCACCAGTGATATGAGCTAACCCTAATAAGAGATCTTCTTTGATCAATGGTAATATTTGTTTGACATAGATCTTGGTTGGGACGAGAACTTCTTCACCAATTGTCTTTGACGGATTCCATGGAGCTTTATCGAAATATGATAATTCACATGATTCAATGATCTTTCTAACTAATGAGAACCCATTAGAATGAATACCGTCTGACTTGATACCAATAATGTAATCACCAGATTTCATTTCATCAATTTTTGGTAAGATTTTGGATCTATGCACAGCACCAACAGCAGTACCATTAGTGTCATAATGACCTTCATCGTACATACCCGGCATCTCAGATGTTTCACCACCAACTAAAGCACAACCAGCTTGGATACAACCGTTAGCAACACCTTCAACGAATTGGGCTGCAACGGAGATATCTAATTTACCAGTTGCAAAATAATCTAAAAAGAATAATGGCTCAGCACCTTGAACGACTAAATCGTTAACGTTCATGGCAACTAAATCTATACCAACAGTATGATGAATATTCATGATTTGAGCGATTCTCAATTTGGTACCAACACCATCAGTGGCAGCAACCAATAAGGTATCGTTTGTATTGTAACCTGATTTGTATAAGTCAAAGACACCACCAAACCCACCAATATCAGAATCGGCACCTGGTCTTGAGGTAGATTTAACTTTTTGTTTAATTTGTTCAACTAATAAGTTACCGTTATCAACTGAAACACCAGCTTCAGCGTATGTTATGCTCTTATTTTGTTTTGTGATTGGTTTTAATGCTTTATGTGCAATATCATCTCTATTATATTTACCCTTGAATGAAATTTGTGCAACACCTTTATATGCAGTGTCAACTGATTCCTTGATAGTAGAAGCTATACCAGTGGAAGAAATAACTCTACCACCATTAGTATAAATCTTACCATCTTTTGATGAGGTACCAGAGTGGAAAATATGAGTGTCAGGGATTTGCTTTGAAGCAATAGTTATTTCATCACCTTTGTCATAAGAAACAGGATACCCGCCAGCAGACATGATAACAGTTGTAGAGAAAGTATTTGGTTTTATACCAATAGTAACTGAATCTAATCTATGTTCAGCACAAGCTAACATGACTTGAGCTAAATCAGTGTCATCTGAAAGTAATGGTAATATAGTTTGAGTTTCCGGATCACCAAATCTAACGTTATACTCCAAGACTTTTGGACCTTGTTCGGTTAACATAATACCAGTGAAAAGTATACCGACGAATGGATAACCATCTTGTCTCATACCTGAGATAGTTGGCTTCAATATAGTTTCGTGGATTTTAGCTAATAAATCTGGGGTAGCGACTGGGGCTGGAGCATAAGCACCCATACCACCTGTATTTAAACCAGTATCGCAATTACCAGCTCTTTTATGATCCTGAGCAGCGGGTAAGTTATAGATAGAATAACCATCACAGAATGATAAGATTGAGACTTCATCACCAGTCAAAAATTCTTCAATGACAACTTCATCACCAGCGGCACCAAAATTCTTATCGATCATGATTTCAATCAAGGCATCATGAGCTTCTTGTTTTGTGGTTGGGATCAAGACACCTTTCCCACCAGCGATCCCATCAGCTTTCAAGACGATATCGAAATCAATAGAATCGATGTATCTTTTAGCTTCTTGGTAATCAGTGAAATTTTGGAATTTGGCAGTTGGAATATTATGTTTATCCATGAAGATCTTGGAGAAAGCTTTTGAACCTTCCATTATAGCAGCTTTAGCTGAAGGACCAAAAACGGGTATACCAACATTTGTGAAAATTGTTGAGATACCATCAACTAAAGGTTGTTCAGGACCTGGAATAACAAGATTGATGTTATTTTTAACAGCAAATTCTAATAATTCAGGGAAATCTTTTTTGGAGAAGCCAATTGGGACATTTGAGATCTTGGATGAAGCTGATGAGGTACCACCATTACCTGGTGCAACATATATATGGTTAACAGTTTGGGATTTAGCTAAGGCCCATGCTATGGCATGTTCACGACCACCATTACCAACGATGAGGATGTTCAAGGTCATGGTTGGGAGATGCTGAATTGAGTATTATACTATATAAAATAGTGATGATATTTATTTTTATGTGACATGAAATATTTATATCAAAAAAAATTTTATCTGAAATTTGACTCGGATTTATTCAGATTTTTTTGAGATTTTATTTTTCACGAATTTCTGATTTTATTACTATTTAATTATGTAATTCTTTTTTCGAGGATTTGTAACTGCATATATTTCCATGGTTATGAGATATGGACATGGATATGCAGTTATAAATTAACATGTTGAATCAGGGCTTCTAGCATCCGCTACTGGCTTTCGAATTCCGCGATAAGCAGTTGCTATTGTCAGGTATAAATATCAGGGTAAATAATTTTCACATTTGTGGCCATCAATAGGTTGTCAGATAGTCTAATGATATGTATATATCATACTTGGCTCCAATTCATTCAAACATTAGCTCTTTTGTCACTGACTTTTGGGCGTCTGAGGAAACCAATTCAGTACAAAAGTGTTTCTCAGTGTTTGAGATCTTGTAATGGAGGGAATCGCACGTGACTTTGCACAATTACTAATCATTTCTCTCTAATTTTGGTCGCCGCACATTGAGATGCAATTTTTATCCACTTTGAGATAGTTAGGCCATTTTTGCTTTTTGTTTTTTGCTTTTTGATTAGATTTTGCATTTTTAACCCTCAGCGTGTGATCTCAGTTTGGTCTCAGCGTCTATTTGTTCACCCGAAAGCGCTTACTCTCCAAAGGCTAGCTGCGCACTCACAAACAAAACAGACGGGAAAAGATGGGCCTTTTATCATTAGGGACTCCTATGGACTGGTATACCTCCAGACAGTACAACAATCATGTCAGACAAGTTGGGATCTCGCAATTGATTAACATCTTTGCCATACACTCTCAGAGACAGAACGACCCTTTCCTTTGGGGTGATGAGATCGAGTACATGTTGGTTGATATCAATAACAAGGACAAGACTGCAAAATTGTCAGTGGATAACGATTACATATTGCACAGCTTGAATGATGGTGGGGTGTCTTTCCAGAAATGTATCGACAACAACATCTCTTTTCATCCAGAATATGGTAGATACATGTTGGAATCAACTCCAATGTATCCCTTCACCGGCGAGATCGCAAATTACACCACTGTGGAACCAAATATGTCTTCAAGAAGATTAGTCGCCCAGCAAGAATTACCTCCTCATGTCATTCCATTAACCATTACCAGTTTCCCAAGAATGGGCTGCTCAGAGTCTGTGGAAACTGTTGAGGATTTGACTTACAACATTGCCCACTCATTATATTTGCCCGATCAAATCATTAATAAGCATATCAGATTTCCTACTTTGACTCAAAATATATTGAAGAGAAGAGGTTCAAAAGTCGCCATTAATATTCCTATATACAAAGATGTGAATACATCGCCTGATATCATCCCAAAACGTGAGTTATTTGAATCTGATAAAGAAGCCTGGTATGAACCTGACCCAGTTGAAAATGGACAATTAGCCGCCCATGCATCCAAAATCAATGCTGCAAAACCAAACCACATTTACTTAGATGCAATGGGTTTCGGAATGGGTATGTCATGTTTACAAATAACAATGCAGACACCAGATTTATCTGAGGCTCGTTACCTTTTTGATGCTCTTGTTCCTGTTGCTCCAATAATGTTGGCATTGAGTAGTGCTACTCCTATCATGAAAGGGAGATTAGTCGGTCAAGATTGTAGATGGAATGTCATCAGTGGGAGTGTGGATGATAGAACTTTGTTTGAAAGAGGAGAAGGTTCATGTGATCCACAAGATTCGAAAGTTAAGGATATTAGTGGTGAAGATTTGAATAAATTCGGTGGGTTGGATGTGGACCTCTCAAGTATCGAAGACTGTATCAATAATAATGTATGTGGTTCAAATGGTGAAAAATCTGAGTTGATCGAAGGTATTGTTACTAATTTAAACAATGGTAATCATTTCAAGAACGCCAAAGTTAATAATAATGGTACTGAAAATGGCAAGGCAATGAATGAGGGACCAATCATTAAAAATGGTACTCTCAAGGCCCAACCAGTTAACATTGAGAATGAGCATTCAAATGGTGATACAAACATCAAATTAAAGGACGGAAATTATATAAAGAGAATTCCCAAGTCAAGATATGAATCAATCAATCAGTATCTTAATACGCCAGATTCAACAACATCGTATTTCCAACCAAAGTACAATGATGCACCAACTCCACAGAACTCCAATATATATAATGAGCTTACTCAAAGTGGGATGGACCATTATCTTGCTTCGCATTTTGCATATTTATTCATAAGGGATCCATTAGTTGTATTCAATGAAAGGGTTAACCAAACAAAAGAAGATATTGATCATTTTGAAAATCTTCAAAGTACAAACTGGCAAACATTGAGATTTAAGCCTCCTCCACCGCAACAAAGTGATAGTGTTAGTATCGGATGGAGAGTTGAGTTTAGACCTATGGAGATTCAGCCAACTGATTTTGAGAATTCTGCATATTCAATTTTCATGTCATTGCTTTCTCAAGCAATTTTGAAATTCAGACCCAATTTTTATATCCCTATTTCGCAGGTTGATGAAAATATGGGTGTTTGTAATACACTTGAAGGATTCAAGAAAGGCTTCTGGTTTAGAAATGATTGGTGTGTGAAAATTGAAGATTTTATGAATTTCGGATTAAATTGGTTTGATAACAAGACTGAAAAAGATTTCTTAAATGAAGGTTCTCCAGACTTGACCCAAGAGTCATCAAAATACTCAATCAATGATATAATAAATGGAACGGCTAAAACTCCAGGTTTGATTCATTTGATAATAAAATTCATATCTCTTCAATCAAACAGTTCTGAATCTGATCTCGAGCATATCAAATATGCTCTCATGCTTGTATCTTATCGTGCTAGTGGTAAGATACAAACCGTCTCTACATACATACGATCATACGTCTTGAACCATCCTGATTATAAGCAAGACTCTCATATAAGTAAATCTATAAATTATGATTTATTAGAGAAATTGGCTGAATTAAGTGATTTGAATGAAAGTTTATTGGATGAGTTCTTTGGAGTTGAAATTGCTAGATATTTGAGAGAGAGGAAATATTGATGTTTCTTAAATAAGTATATTGGGGTCTTTGATTGGAATGGTGTTTCTAATTAAAGTTTCCAAACTTCAGGGATGAACGAAGATGTTTATAGAGATAATGAGCGGTAGTTATTGTTATTGAATCTTCGCTTTTAACATATTTTTTGTTAGACTAATAGATATTTTTGTATATTCTGTATTTCTGGCATCGATTTCCTAGTCTTTCTACATTTAATAGTTGGCTATATCATAAGAATTAATATTGACGTAACATTTAATTCGATCAATTCAGAGAGATTTTGATATGTTTGTAATTTTTCGGTATTGGTTGGTTTTTCGTTTCAGCCGCACGTTGCACGGTCAATCTAATTATATGTAATTACATTAGCGTGTATTTTTTCAGTTATGTTGCAAAATGAATTTCTTGAAACCGTAATTAATGAATGTACGGCTTTCCATTAATTGATATTAAATTGCAGTTCGAGCCCATGTTGCATAGTAGATTTTATGATCAATATATGAATATCTGTATCCCATTCGGTGTCCAACCCGGCCAGCTGATCAGTTTTAGTTCATTATTATAGGAACTTTCAGCATGTATATTTTCTAGCAAAAGTCAACATGCTAATTAATTACATGCTAGTCAGCTGCTAGAACCAAATCACAAATGACTATTCTCTTAATTATCATTATTTACTATATCTCCGTAGCCTTCGGATGGTCTCCAACAAATTCATACGCTCCGGGAGCCATACAATGTCCTGACAAACCATCATTAGTAAGAGAATCAAACGGAATATCCCAAGAAGAACAAAATTGGTTAGCTAAAAGGCACAAAGTCACAAACAAAGCACTTCTTAATTTCTTACAGAATGCAAACATGGAACAATTCGATGCTTCGTTTTTCCTCAATCACCAATCAAAGAAATCGATAACCATTGGCACTGCTTTTTCAGGTGGTGGTTACAGAGCAATGTTATCAGGCGCTGGGCAGTTCTCTGCTTTGGACAGTAGAACAGCGGGGGCTGTCGAGAAAGGATTAGGAGGATTAATACAAGCATCTACTTATCTTGCTGGTCTATCTGGAGGGAATTGGTTAATTGGTACATTAGTTATGAACAATTGGACTGATATTGAAACAATTTTGGCACAAGGGGAAATATGGCAACTTAAAACCACTTTATTAGGCGAAGGGTTGAGGCACCCAATAAAAGAAATGCTTTACTGGGATAACATTGCAACTGAGGTTCAATCCAAGGCTGATGCTGGATATAAAGTGTCCATAACTGACATTTGGGGGAGAGCCTTATCCCACCAATTCTTTAAAACAAAATATTTATCAAGCGGACTAACTTTTTCAACATTGAGAGATTCCGAGGTGTTTATTGATGCTGAAATGCCATTCCCAATTGCAGTCGCTGATGGGAGATATCCAAATGCTCCTATATTAAGTTCAAATTCAACTGTGTTTGAAATCAATCCATTCGAATTAGGCTCTTGGGACCCTAGTGTACGCGCGTTCACGGACCTCAAGTATTTAGGAACTCCAGTTAATAATGGTGTGCCAGTATCTGGCTGCGTCGGCGGGTTTGATAATGCAGGCTTTATAATGGGGACTTCATCATCACTTTTCAACCAATTCATATTGAAATTGAATACAACCGAATTAACAGGAACACTTTATCAAATTATTTATGATTTCTTAGAAACCATGAGTAATACAAATTTTGATATAGCAGATTATAAACCAAACCCTTTCTACAAGACAAAGCATTCTTCGGTTGCCTCTATCCCAGAAGCAGAAATATTATACCTTTGTGATGGCGGTGAAGACTTACAAAATATTCCATTTGCGCCATTGATTGAGCCTGAAAGGGGTGTTGATGTGATATTTGCCTTCGATAACACAAATAACTTTAACCAATGGCCAAATGGTGATTCTTTGGTGCACACTTATAAGAGGCAATTCTCTGCGCAAGGAAAACATACTTCTTTCCCACCAGTTCCCGATACTGATGTGTTCTTGAGTAATGAATTAACCTCAAAGCCAACGTTCTTTGGGTGTAATGCTGCAGATTTAACTCATTTAACTTCGGTTCCACCATTAGTTGTTTATACAGCCAATAGACCATTTTCATTCAACTCAAATACTTCTACTTTCAAAATGGAATACTCTGAATCAGAAAAAAGATCGATGATCAAGAACGGGTTTGAAACTGCTACTAGAAATAATTTGACTTTGGACTATGAGTACCCTGCATGTGTTGGATGTGCTATTATAAGAAGAGAGCAGGAACGATTAGGAATTGAGCAAACTGAGCAGTGTAAGCAGTGTTTTGCTAGATACTGTTGGCATGGTACTTCAGCTATGATTAATTGAGAGTTCAATTATTTCTGGCCACGGACATATTATAATATGAGTTGGAAGTTTCTTAAAAGTCTATATAGGCTTATATATATATAACTTTTTATATTAACTTTCATAAACATTACCTGTAGATCTATCAATCCAATAATCTATGTAAACATTTTAAAATACCTTCCATCGATATCAATTATATATTAATAGGATATGTTTGTAGATAACTGTTGAGTCTTGACGAATTATATAAGGAACTCGATATTTTCGGTGCAGATGAAATGAATCTCATTTGCAGCAACTTTAACAATACTTTTAATATATATTGATAAAAATATATTAAATTTAAAAATAATATAAATTTTTATTAATTAAATATATATTTAATTATTAATTTTTAATACATTTATAATATTTATTATATAATTATATTAATAATTAATTTGTGACGTATATTCTAGTAATTTATAACGTCCTAATTGGGTTAAGATAATAGCTATACAAATATAATATTAATTATGAATAAGTGCTATTAATATAAGATCCCGATATTCGATATTGTATATATTTTTTAATTAAGCCGCATGTGCTGCACAGCTACACAACTAGTTAGCTACATATATATATTTGTGTATTCTAATTAATAATATACATACGTGGCAAGATGAAGTAGCGGAAAAAGGCATTTAACTAATAATATGAGGGCGCTTAAGCAGTATTTGTGAACTATTGTAATTTGTGGCCCAGCTGCTTCAAGAGCATATTATTAGTCCATATTAGCCTCTAACTTAAGGATAAACAATTAGCTAGCGTTTATAATTTGTTTCAGGGTTAATTAGAACCAACCCCTTCGAAGTTCTACCACCCAGTGATGAAAACAGCGCATACAATTTTTTTGAGTATCCAATTTTCTTATATAATTTATATGATCCATTTTATTTAATATCTTTATACAAAACCTACCTGCAAAGAGCTTGTCAATTCAGGATGCCATTACAAATCGCAATCGTTAGTGGAACAGGATTGGTAGGGAATGCCATTCTCAAACAGTGTTATACATCCACATCAGTCTCTCAAATAACAACAATCACAGTCCACTCTTTAAGACTAAAAAAATATCAAAAGGTTGACTCAATAACAGTATATGAACGGAGCATTATTGATTCAGTCAAACAATTGAAGAATACTGATGTTTTGGTTTCAGCTTATGGAATCTTCGAGGCTGAAGGTTTGAGAAGGGGAACTCTCGAGCAAGGCATTAATTATCTAGCTGCCAAAAGCGCTAAAGATCAGGGGATACAAACATTTGTTCTTATTTCTCATTTAGGTAGCTCATCTTCATCAGATGTTGGATATTTCAGAAGCAAAGGTCAGTTAGAAGAAGCAGGGATAGCATTAGGGATTCCAAGAACGATTATTTTGAAACCAGGAGCTTTCTTTGGTAAAGAAGGAGGTTTGTATAATGATCAGTATACAATGGCGTATGGTTCAGCCGCTGGCGAATTTGAAAATATTGCTCCTATTGATGCAGATGAACTTGCCAGAATTGTTTTGAAATCAATTGAGAAACCTGTTGTTGGTACTGTGGATAAGCCAGAAGTGGTTATTCTCAAAGGTCTGGAATTTAATCAGGCTGCATGTAACTGATTGGGTGATATACTTTATATATTATAACACAAATGCTAGATCTATAGATCAAGCATTATAAGAGTTTATAATTTTGTACTTTAAAGTTAAACAAAGGTTCATACTTCTGATTAAAATATATAGTAGCTATATATATATTAATCACATATGTAGTACTTGTTTCAATCAAAGTTAATATTAGAACTTGAATTAGTTGCAGCAGTGTTTAGTCTAAACTTCAATTTATCGGGATGTATATTATTATAATTTATATTAATAAGCGACTTTGTTTCATAATCTCTTCTCTCATGTTTCCATTTTTGTATATAAATTACAAGGAAATCAATAAATTTTATGATTGGTTCTTCATCCACCTGCATATACTATCTAATATCCATATGATTAGGTCCTTCAAATCAACATCAGCTATTATGATTCATTTTTCAACTTCGATATATATTTTTGTGTAACTGAGCACCATTTAAACAAGTGAGTGGGGGCTCCTCTTTAGTCTCCGACTCCCTCTAAACATGGTATACTCCATGTAACAAATCCTGAGTTCAGAACTAGTTAGGTTATTTTTATTACTGTTTGCGATTTGCTTAAACGTCATTATATAGAGAACTTCCTAGACATCACCTAGTCCTTTCCCGTTCAAGACGTCATTTCACTCTTTTCCAATGGTAAATCCATTGTTTACCTGATCATGTAATATTCAGCCCTCTAGTGGTCAAGGTTTTCGATTTCAATGGGTCTAACTTGGAAGTGCTGTAATATTTCTAACGTTTATATATTATATGTACGATTCTTCTTCTGCTAAAGTTGGTTGTTGTTATTTATCTTTCTAATTCCATGTTCCTGTTACTGCAAAATGATAATAATGGGTATTAACGTACAACCACTTTCTTTCAGCCGCATGTGCTGCACAGTAGTACATCAGTTTATTCTCGATTTTCAAACTGGTTGATAAATTATCAATCGTTCAACTGGCAAAAAGTTGGAGTAGGTACAACAAGGTGCGACTCGTGATTCGTGAATGTGAACGTCCAAGGAAGTTGATTATTAACAGATCTACTGTGATTGCAAATTGTGGTGTGTCAAATCGATCGAATGACGTTTAAGTTCGGATCTAGAACTGACCGTTCATAGCTCCGAGTAATATGAACAGCAATTAGACAGAAAGGTATATAAAGGTTTAGTATATCATCCTTAATCCATTATTTTTAAAATTTATCACCAACAAATGAATACATCTTCATAATGGATTTTAAAATTGCAATTATTGGAGCAACAGGATTAGTTGGTAACGCCATCCTCAGACACTCTGATGCATCCAAATCAGTTTCTCAAATAACAACCATAACACGTAACAGTTTAAGACTGGAAACATCGCCAAAAGTCCACTCAATAATACAAGAAACACCGCTTTGGAATGAAACAATCAGACAATTAAAGGGTACAGATGTACTTGTTTCAGCGTTTGGAATCACACAAGCTGCTGCTGGTGGACCTGAAAATTTCGTCAAGATTGACCATGGTGTTAATTACGAAGCTGCTAAAGCTGCAAAGGAAGGAGGGATAGAAACATTTGTCCTTATATCTGCTATAGGTGCCTCTTCATCCTCCGAGAGTTTATACTTCAGGACAAAAGGCAAGTTGGAAGAGGATGTGATTGCACTAGGAATTCCAAGAACAATCATTTTAAAACCTGGAGTTTTGTTAGGTAAAAGAGCAAAGTCTAAAGGATGGTATAATGATTATATTGTTGCAAAAGGGTATATTGGACATAATAATTTCTTGGCTCCATATACTGGATCTCCAATCCACGCTGATGAAGTTGCACAGGCTGTTTTGAAATTGATTGATAAACCTGTCGCTGGTACTGTTAATAAGCCAGAAGTGATCATTCTTGATGGTCTTGAGGTTAACAAGGCAGCTCATGATTGATGGTATATACTTTTATTCAGTCACTAAATATATGATGACATGGTATACTACATCTATGATCTAACATATTGGTATGAGTCTATAACCATTCTCCTATAAATTTGCAGCCCTTTATCAATAAAGTACTATGGAAAAGACCCTGCATCGCGGACAACGGGCTCTAAAACGGCCGGAAAACTGCAACATGAATTATACGTGGCCAAGAACTATTTCTCTTTTGAGTTTTAATATGGATATTAATGAGACGAACACTCAGTGAGTCAGTAGACAGCCGTATATTATCTGGTATACCTATGATGATATCCGCTTCTATAAATTAGTATAAGATGGACACTTCGCATTCGGATTCGGTGCACGTTTACAAGGGGAACACTCAATTAATGCTGCATTAATTCCAAGATACCGATCTCAAACAACAACGGATCAGTTGGCAAAAGTAGCAAAGCACATGGCTTATTGGCCTATTGACTTATTGTGTATCATCGGTGTTGACTTGTTGATGATTCTAGTCTGTCTCCGTCTGGTACTAAATTGTGGAAATGGGATCGACAGCTATATTATCGTACTAGCAGAACATGCCGCACGTTGTACAGGCTACAGCTAGTGAATCGTGATCAGTATCAATTGAAAGTCCATTGCAAAACCCATGGAGTTTGCTTATTTTATAAATAGATGAAGATGTCACCAGTGATATATATGATAGAATGCTATAAAGCACACCAATCATAAAAATGAAGTCCGCTTTCATTCTTTCATTGTGGATTTTATCTGTTTTTGGCTGGTCTCCCACAAACTCATATGCTCCTGGATCCATACAATGTCCTGACAAACCATCATTGGTAAGAGAATCCAATGGATTATCACAAGAAGAGATAAACTGGTTAGATAAAAGACACTCAATCACAGATGAAGCTCTTATAAATTTCTTGCAAAATGCAAATATGTCAAATTTCGATGCTGCAGATTTCATCACTAACAAAGCCAACAAATCCATAACCATTGGAACCTCGTTCTCCGGCGGTGGATATAGAGCAATGCTAGCAGGTGCTGGTCAATTTGCAGCTTTGGACAATAGAACCTCGGGGGCTTTTGAGAAGGGCTTGGGTGGATTATTACAGGCATCTACTTATCTCACGGGCTTATCGGGAGGGAATTGGTTGGTCGGTACGTTGGCTTTGAATAATTGGACTGATATAGATACAATCTTGGCACAAGATGAAATATGGCAGCTTGAAAATACATTGTTAGGGTATGGGATCCTTCATCCTATTAAAAATATCGAATATTGGACAAGCATTGCAAATGACCTTCAAGATAAACAAGATGCTGGGTATGAAGTCTCTATAACTGATATTTGGGGGAGAGCTTTATCTCATCAATTTTTCCCTAGCGGATACCCTTCACAAGCTTTAACTTGGTCCACTTTAAGAGATGCTAATGTTTTCAACCAAGCTGAGATGCCATTCCCTATTTCTGTTGCTGATGGGAGAGTTCCAGGTACAACCGTCATCAATGAGAATTCCACCATTTTCGAAATGAATCCTTTTGAAATAGGTTCTTGGGACCCCTCAGTGTATGCCTTTTCAGATATAAAATATTTGGGTACTCCTGTGAATAATGGGGTTCCAACATCTGGGTGCATAGGAGGTTTCGATAACGCTGGTTTTATAATGGGGACATCATCGTCACTTTTCAATGAATTCATATTGGAATTAAACACAACTGGATTAACTGGTATTCTTTATGATTTAATCCATGATTTCTTGGAAGTTGTTAGTGTTAATGATGATGATATTGCAGATTATAGACCTAATCCATTTGCCAATACAAGTTATGCCACAGTGAAAACAATCTCAGATTCAAATACGTTATTTCTTTGTGATGGTGGTGAAGATTTACAGAATATCCCCTTTGCACCATTAATCCAACCTGAACGAGGTGTTGATGTGATATTTGCCTTTGATAACTCCAATGATATTGACGTTTGGCCAGATGGAGCTTCATTAGTGGCTACTTACGAGAGACAATTCACAGTACAAGGGAATGGAACTTCATTCCCACCAGTTCCAGATGTGAAAAGTTTCAGGAAATTAAACTTGACTTCCAAACCAACTTTCTTTGGATGTAATACTGCAGATTTAACAGATTTAACATCAATCCCACCAATTGTGGTATATACTGCCAATAGACCATTCACTTATTACTCCAATACTTCAACTTATAAATTAGAGTACTCTGAAATAGAAAAAAAATCAATGATTGCAAATGGATTTGAAACTGCATCTAGGTTTAATTTGACTTTGGATAATGAGTATCCTGCTTGTATTGGTTGTGCAATTATAAGAAGAGAACAAGAGAGATTAGGTATTGAACAGACTGATCAGTGTAAACTGTGTTTTGAAAGGTATTGTTGGGATGGTAGTTATGATGATGGTGAATCTGGTGATAATTTCACCTTGACTGGATTAACTGATGGTCCAAGTGATCTTGATATATAGAAATAATTAAACTACAATATAATATAATATAATAAAACCAACCCTTGTTAAATATTAAATTAAAATAAAAGATACCAAAATAAAGAAACCATCCCACCAAAACCAACAAAAACACTCCAAACAAAATTAGGACCATGAACATTAACATCACCATCTCTCTCAAACCAAACCTTATCATCTCCCAAGAAACTCTTCCATAATAATAAATCATTCTTCATAGTAGAAGGATAATACCTCATCTTTAATATAAAATCATTCCACATTGGTTGTTTCATAACAAATCTTTCATGTGTGAATGCTGCAATTGAATAAGTTGAATGATAACTACCCATCCCTGATTGTCCAACACCACCAAAGGGTGCAGTGTAAACAGCACCTTGGATAAGACAATCGTTTATAGTGAAGAACCCGGATCTGACAGTATCCATAACTAATTTTTCTTCCTTGTGGTCAGTAGTGAAAAGATAGCATGCCAAAGGTGTATCATGATATTTCACAATTGAATCAAGAGCATCTGATAAATCTTTGTACGTTACAATTGGTAAGATGGGACCGAAAAGTTCATCAGTCATTGTTGAATCTTCCCATTCAACAGAACTGAAAACTGTTGGTTCAATGTATCTTGTTTGTTTATCAATCGTTCCACCAGTTACCAAGACACCATGTGAAGTATTAATAATTTTAGATAATCTTTCAAATGAACGATCATGAATGATATGAGTGAAATTTGGATCAGTTTCAGGCTTAGAATCTGGATTATTTAAAAATGGGAAAAATTCATCTTCAACGATTTTTTTAACTATTGCTGCAAATTCTTTAGATATTGATTCATCACATAATACATAATCCACAGCGATACATGTTTGTCCCGCATTAGCGAATTTAGCCCAACATACTCTTCTTGCAATTGTGGTTAATTGAGATAAAGAGTTTGAATTTGTTATAATAGCTGGAGATTTCCCACCTAATTCAAGTAACACTGGAGTTAATGTTTCAGCAGCTTTCAGGGCAACGATTTTCCCAACTGTTGAGTTCCCAGTGTATATAATCTTATCAAATTTTTGTTCCAACAAGGCTGTTGTTTCATTGATACTCCCATTGATGACTCTAAAGATTGATGGGTCTAAAGCATCAGTTAAGATTGATGATAACAAAGTGGCGAAATGAGGAACCAATTCAGATGGTTTTAACACAACACAATTGCCTGAAGCAATAGCACCCAACACCGGGGAACACGATAACACTAAGGGGTAATTGAAAGGAGAAATGACACATATAACACCTAATGGGATTTTTTCAGTGTAACAGTTAGCAGTGGACATGGCAAATGGAGTCTTCTCTAAAGGTTTATGTTTAAGCCACGATTCCAAGTTTCGCATGGTGTGTAAGATCTCAGCGAGGATCCCTGTGAATTCCAAGTTTCTGGTCTCTGAGGGGGCTCTATTGAAATCTTTTTGTAAAGAATCACAGATTGCGTCCATGTTGTCGAAAAGAGCATAGTATAAGTTTCGTAATTGGTTGAGACGGAACTGGATGGGGAGTGTCTTTTGGGAGTGGAAGGAGGCACGGAGCTCAGCAACGTGGTTTGGGATCTCGTGCACTGGAGTGTACACCAATTCAGACATTGTTGAAGATTGGTTAAAAGTTGATACAATGTTTCTGGTTAAAATAGATATTAAGAGACCCTTTAATACTTTATATATCTCTATGAACAGTGCTTCTAATACACGTATCTTGGTTGCTCTGACAGTTTAATTAATGACCGTTGTGTTAACCATGTGACTGATTACTCATCATATACAGTTATATTACATAATACTTCAGCCAATGTCGTTTATACTAGAGCCATATAATAAATGATAAACCTCCTATATATATCTCCCAAGTAAAATAGAGTGAAATAAATAAATAGTAATAAAAACCAGCTCAATTTGCCACCTACTCAGAATTCATTCTGACCAACTCCGTACCCGGTACCAGTAGAATGTTGTGTCTTAGCAACACTATCAGCATCCAAATTCTGCACCTTACCCTCATTCTCCTTCCTCTGATGTTCTCCATACTCATTTAAATGTTTATGTTGATGTTCCTTATCCTGACCCAAATTGTTCTGTTGGTAATACGTGTCTGCCTGTTCATGTTCAATATGTGGAGTTGGACGGTTTGCTGTTTGGTCTGTAGGATGTTGTCCTGGCTTATTGTGAGTATGTCCTACTCCTAATTTCTGTTCTAATTTATCAAGACCGATTTTTTCTTCTAGTTTATCAAAACCTATTTTTTCTTCAAATTTGTGGAATGAGTTTGACATTTTTATTGTATTTTATCTTTATTAATTGATATTAAGTTATAAATTGGTAAAATAAGTCAGTAAGAAAACAAGAGGAAATTGGTTCTTTTATATAGTTAATTTACTGATCAATTTCAGTTGCTTTTATATTGCGACATCACCCTATACGTTTATAAACACATTGCGACATCGAAAAACCAACCAAATAATTATACAAATTTATAGAATGATCCAACAAACGTCATAATCAAATGATAAATAAGTAATTTTAATTAACTATATACATTTTATTATACAGATAGATCTATAAAATATCATCCAACGATTCTCTCACACAATAACATCTCCAGAATCAATCAATAAATCACCTTTAAAACTTGAATCTGATGGAACAATATAATTTGGAGTCTGATATAAATAATATGATTTCAAAGCAACCACAGAAGCTCTTATCTTAGCTTCTGCTAAAGATGAACCATAGCCTTCACCTAATTTCTCCAACCCACTAAACACACCAACAACGAAAACAGGAGCTGCGGATAATCTACCAGTTTCAGCTAATAATCTAGCAACAGGTGGATCCAAGTTTTCTTTGGAACATAATCTGGATAATTCCCTAGTAGGTTGATTGAATTTGAAAAGAGCCTCCATATCGACTTTTCTTGATAAGATATGGTCATATATGAATTTTTTAGCTGTTTCCTCAGAATCATGGGCGTATAATGCACCAATTAATGATCTAACAACTGAAGCGTAAGCATGGTCTTCTCTCACCGCCATTGA
This sequence comes from Cephaloascus albidus, assembly GCA_030575015.1. Lineage (NCBI taxonomy): Eukaryota > Fungi > Ascomycota > Pichiomycetes > Serinales > Cephaloascaceae > Cephaloascus > Cephaloascus albidus. The sequence goes on along the minus strand of JAJMGN010000214.1, from coordinate 32,396 downwards.
TTCACTTATTATCTTGGTGATACCTGGCTCAGGGACAGTTTCCTGGTTTATAAAACGTAATTTCCCTAATTTATAATGAGCAGGTTCGTTTAGTATAGTGTCTTTGAAACCTGATTTTTCAACAGTCTCGACCCCCCATGCTCTGCCAATGGACGTTAATGAACCAACACTGATGTATGCGTCCACAGCAGCGTTCAAGATGGTCAAGGGTAATCTAGGATATCTGCTAACAAGATATTCATGTACATAGAAAGATAATAAATTTTTACCCAAGATGTTTAAACCATAGTTGTCATTTATACCTTTTGTTCTCTGGGTGGATACAGTGGGGCAGTTTAATGTTTGTGATAATGTTTCCAATGGGAGTGATGAAGGTAATTCCAATCTTGCGTGTAATGTGACTAGTGGAGGACAATTGGAGTATAGATGGTTTTGTGTAGGTGTAGTTGATTGGTATCTAGATTGGTATTTCAGTTGGTGCTTTGGCTGGAACGATGCCTTGAGCAACGACGTTCCAAGTCTTTTGGCAGCACGAAAAGACGACATCTCTTTCTCTCTTTCAAATCAACTTTCTCCACTTGAACTTTTCAGTATAAAAATTGAAAATATTTTATTTCCAACTGGAAAAGACCGGTCTTCGATTTACGCGCCGTGTATTTCTGAGCACCGAGTTGAAGTCTCTACCAATTAAATTGAAATCAATAGTTTAAAACAACCACAAACACAATTTTTTAACCCACAACTATTACAACCAACAAAGACAAGAATGAGAGTCACTCAGATCAAGATGTCCGGTGGTCACTTCCCCTTCCCGAAACACGTCTGGGCCCCCACAGGAGGATGGTGGCACATTCCTGCAAACTACAAGGAAAACACAGTCAAGATAGTGGCTGCTGTCTCTGTACTTGGTTTTGGGTTTTATAGTTATGGTAATAATATTGCTTATAATCCTACCAAAACATATGATGAGGAGACTATTTCTAGATTCAATACTGCTGCTGCTAAGAATTTGAAGCCTAATTAGGTATTTATAAAGGAGATAAGAGAGACAAATGGTGTCTGTATTTAATAAAAGATAAACTGGTGAATCGATAAAATACAATATAATTTTTTTTAATATAATATAATATAATATATACAAGAAATTATCAAATTGTAATGGAAAAATAATTTTTTTCAAACCCCATTTTTGAAAAGTTCAATTAATTGATCAACAACATCCTCACAAACATCATAATCGGTACATCTAACCTCTCCTTTAAAATTCCATCCTTCACTATACATCCTTATTAAAACCCCATACTTCCCCAATTCATCATACAAGATCCCAGCACCCATAACTGTTTCAATAGTAGCATCATCATCAATAGTAATAATGGCAAAACCCAATCTTGAAACTAACCGTGATTCAGAGTTTGAAACTATACGATGGCCTATACTTATGTCAAATGGAACACCAGTTTGGATCTGGTCCCATCTTGTATGCCATTCAAGCGGTGTTAATTCGGCAGGTACTAATGTTTTAAGAATACTTATTGGTAATTTTAAAATAATTGTAGATAATGTCCCACACATAAAAGATATCTTTAATAAGTTCCCAATTGTTGTTGTTGTAGTAAATTTTTTTTTTTCTTTTTTGGGTATGTTGATATTTGTCACTGTTGTTATCTTGGTATTTATTGGTATCTCAGTGTCATGTGGTAGTGATGGTGTTATTTCAAGTGAATTTATTAATGTGGGGGATTTATTAAAAATATTGAATTGGATCTGGACAATGTGGGTTTTTTTCAATAATCTATAAGTTATCTTGATTAATGAATTTTCAAAGAAGATCCCAGCGTTGAATTGGATCATTCTATAATACCCTTCGTTCCAATTTGTTGTTAGTGTTGTTGTTGTTGTTGTTGCCTGTTGTTGTGACGTTGAAATGTTGACGGATTTTGTTTTAATTGATGGATAGATTGGGAATTCCTGGATTATAGAAGTTAAATTCTGAGTCAAGATATTATAATATTCAAAAGATCTCTGTTGTATCTCTAAATCAATACTATTCAACTCAACTTTGCAAAACTCAACAACTTTAGGTTTTAAAACTGGAGATTTTATAGCAAGTTTCAATAAACATGATAATATCATTGATCTTGTAAGTAAATCAGAAACGAAATAACAATTTATAAAATCATCACAATAATCTATATTATACAATTGTCCAAACTCACCAAGTATAAAACTTGCAACCTTGATGATATTTTCATTTATATTTATATTTGATGATGATGATGATTGTTTGATATAACCCACAAGTAATTTAACAGAAACAAGATGCAAATCTGCATTATTCACAATGATTTGGATTATCCGTTCTGGGATCCCCGTATGTTGACCATTTAAATTAATTAATTTAAGCATTGTTGTGATATACCATATCGAATCCATACTGTATCTTTCAACCAAACTGGATATACAAAGTGAAATCTGTGGACGCATGGTATAATCCGCAGTGGGGAAATACGTTAATAATTCAGAGACGATATGTGCAACAGTGGATGAATCACAAATAGTGGATATTAACACAAGTGATTTTTTGCGTATTGATATATCTTTATCACGTAAGATCTTGAAGAATGTTTCAAGTTTATGAGTTGTGGTTTGCACCGCGGGGGACCCACCACGTTCGTTTAGTTTGATTAGTGCTGTTAGTGATAAGTATCTTGTGTTTGTATCTTGGGAGGAAAGTAATTGGAGTAATGTATCAATAGCACCATTTATAGCATCAACTGAAGCCTCTAAGAATATAGTTAACGAAACGGATTGGAAAAGGATCAGTGATTGCGAGTTCCTATTCTGTAATCCTTTTATAGGGATGGTTGCATTTTGGATTGATTTTGAGACAACTTTACGTAAATTTGATAACGTTGAGTTTGATACCTTGTCAATTGTGATTTTCCCCGTTGTGAATAAATTCTCAATGATTTGGAATAACGAGACAATAAGCCATGGCGAGATGGTGTCGTAGTAGTAGTAATCCAGTGAACAATTGTTATTGATGATCAAATCAACAAGTTTCAAAGCGATGGAGTTCATTATTGTATCAATGGGGGCCACGTCACTTGCAGTGATGATGATGATGTATTGGATCAATGGGAGACATGAGATAACCACACCTAAGTCCTCATGGTTTATCAATGTGACAATACGAGGGATCCAATTATCATTTTCTTGAATTAGTGAATCATTTTGTTTCAATATATGTAATAATGAGAGACACGATTTTTTAACTATCAATGGAGGTGATACTGGAGAAGTTATCAATCCGAAAAGCAAATCCACTATGGCCAAGTTGGAAGTCCCAACACATGAGATGAACTGAATCGCCAAACAGTTGATATCTTCATTGTTGTTGTTTAAATCAAGGATCAAATGGTGTGATAATTCATCATTGTTGTTGTTGCTGTTGTTGTTTTTTTTTTTTTTAGAGTTGAGCAATTGCAAGAACAAGTAGCCTATTTTCTTTTCTGAGTACACTGAAGAGCTGATAAGTATCAACGCCTGGTCCAACCCGAAATCAATGGAGTTGTCTAGCAAGTAGATGTATATCAATTTGGAAATGTACTTCTTGCGCTGGTACAGGGAGAGATGAGTGGAGAATTTCTGGTGGATGTTGTTCAACTCTAAGTTGATTCGCTTGGTGTGTGCAACCGAGTCCTTGGAGTTGCGGACATCCACGATGAACTGAGAGAGTCCCTTCATAGTTGTGTGTTGTATAGTGTTATAGTGTTGTGTATGTTTAGTGAGAGTATCGTTTATAAATGGATATTTCAAGTTGATCAGGGCTCATAGTTGTTTATTTATTGTGGTGTGTTATACTAATGTATTGTAGTGTAGTGAATAGTGTAATAGTATAGTGCAATAGAGTATAGTGTATAGTATAGTGTATAGTGTATAGTGAATAGTACAATGTATAGTGTATATTAGTACTTTAAAGTATAGTGCAACACAACACAACACAACACAACACAACACAACACATCAATATGATCTATCTACAGTGTTATAACCCAGACACTGAAACGAATCAACAAGACAAAATCATCTGGCACCAAAGATGGAACTGCCGACTCTCACCACGTTGGACCCACACTGCACCGCTCTCACGTAGTCCCCACTCATCCCCATACTCAACTCGACTGTAACACCAAACTCAGCTTCCAATTTGTGTTTGTACCCACTCAACACAACAAAGTCCTGTTCGTTCCCCGTCTCTCCAATACACATAATACCCACCAATTGTATCTTGGGTAAATCCGTGGTGATTGTGTAGTGCACAAGCTCACGCAACTGTTCCCAAGTGGGAACACCAGATTTAGTGTGTTCTCCACTGGTGTTCACCTGGATATACACTCTGATGGCAGACTTGCCATTACGCACACGATACTCATTCAATTTGTTCAATTTCTTGGTACTGTCGATACTGTGGATAGTCAAATTATCAACAACGGCCACAGCCAGACACTTGTTTGTCTGTAAACTGCCAATGAAGTGCCAGTGGATATCGTGGGGCAACTCTGCAGCTTTGCTCAATAATTCTTGTACGTAGTTTTCACCGAAATCACGTACTCCAGCATCGTAGAGAGATTGTATGTCTGAACTTGGTTTGAACTTGGACACACAGAGAAGGGTTGTTGTAGGGGAGATGGCTCTGATGGTGGCGAGGATGGTGTTGTAGTTGCTCACAATCTGTTGTGCTCTCATGGTTGTTTTATAGTTGTTTTATAGTTGTTTTATAGTATAGTATAATATATAGTATAGTATAGTATAGTATAGTATAGTATAATTATTAGTGAGTAAATTACTGTAATCACGTGCTGTTATATTATGTAATATTGTTAATTGACCATCACTGTCACTACACTACAAATTACAAATATCAATCAGTTAACTCAATCTCTTTGGTCTATACACTCATAGCACTATCACTACACTGGCACATCGACGATTCTAGCACAGCTTATTCAGTCAAGTTGAGATTCAAATGAGATACAGACAGACTGTCGCGTCAGATGTTGATGGATATTTCTTGTAACATGGCTGAAGGCGCTGGTGCTCAACAATTAGACTATATTATATATTGTATATTGTATATATTGTATATATTGTATATATATTGTATATATATTGTAATACAATATATTACATTTATAGTGGTTACGAGCACTTATACTCATACCCACACACACTCATAACCATCTAAACGATTTATAAACCATCAGAAGAAATCTTCTTTGTCTTTACACTGTTTGTTATTGTTGTATATTATATTATACTATATTATACTATATTATACTATATTATACTATATTATACTATATTGATATATTGATATATTCCATCAATCAACCAACATGGGACTCAAACTATTCAAGAAGAAAGAACCCACCGAAGATGAAATCAGAGAAGAGTTGATGGACAGTGGCATCACTACCAAGCAAGGTAACAAGAGAAGAGAGAAATTTGGTGCTTTCAAACACTACGCTGAAGAGAAGAGATCCACCTCTACTGCGTTCACCCCTATGAACCCTTATGCCAACCACCCGGTTGTTTCTGCGGAGAACCCATACGCTAACCAGCATCCTCAACTGATGCAATTGAATCAGCATAAACAAAATCCATATTTATCCAATCCTTATGAATCTGGTGTTTCTAATCAATATGGACAGCCCACTGCAAATAGACAACCACCTCCTAAAAATAATAACGACGACACTCAACTGTTATCATTCAACGATATCCCAACAGACTACCAACCCCCGAATAGACAATACGCATACAATAGAGCACAACTCAACAGTGACAATGGAAAAGATTTAGATGATTTAAATGAATTACCAGACGATGACATTCAAACTTTCGCAGAACCTACATCTGAAGATGAAGAAAATGAAGAGATTGAAGGTATCAAAGGCGAGATAAGATTTGTGAAACAAGAATCTCTTGCATCCACGAGAAACACAATTAGATTAGCTCAGGAAGCAGAGGCATCGGGACACAATACATTAGGGATGTTGGGATCTCAAAGTGAAAGGTTATACAATACAGAGAATAATTTAAATTTAGCTGATACTCAAACCAAAATTGCAGATCAAAAAGTTGGTGAGTTGAAATCATTAAATAGATCGATTTTCCTTCCTAGAGCATCAAACCCATTCAATAGAAAGGCAAGATTACAGAAAAAGGAAGCTGCTATAAAATCAGAAAGAATGCAAGAGAAAGTTATTAGAGAACATAACAGACAAGGAATGTATGATTCTGAAACCCGTATCAAAGCAGGATTAAAAGCGAAACCAACAGAATTACAACAAAAATACCAAGACACCAAGAACTTATCACTTGCAGCAAGGTACCAATTTGAAAACGATTCAGAAGATGACGATATGGAAAAGGAACTAGCTAATAATTTAAATGAAATTGATTCGTATGCGACACGTTTAAAAAAATTAGCAATTACTACTGGTGATGAAGTTGATAAACAGAATTTAAGATTGAGACAAATTGAAGAAGATGCGGATAGAATTGATCTTTCTGTTCATTTGAATACCAGTAGATTGAATAATATTCGTTAATTATTTATTTATTTATTTATTTATTTATTTATTTATTGCAACTACAATCAAATCATCAAATCAATCAATCAATTAAATTAAATTAAATTAAATTAAATAAATAAAAAATAATAAATCAAATTGAATAATTTAAACATTCCATAAATTAAAATAATAATAAATATATTAAATGATAAAGTTTCATATTTTGTTAATAATATATATGGACATGTATAGTAGTAATAAGAGTATATCTTGTATATCATCTGTAACTGTTGTTGTAGTTTTTGTTAATCACCATCCATCCCAATTGCGGTCGGTCTTCGTATCCAGAATAAACCCACTGGGATAACCAGGTATATATATATATATATATATATATATATACATATATATATATACAAACACACCAACACTCGTCCGTGTTTATCCGTAATCACTCTATATTATCAAACATTGATATTACATTTCTTCGGTATTATCCAATTTTGCTAAACAATCTACAATCTCTCACTTGCTCCCATTTTCCAATCTCTCCTTCTCAGCAATCTCAGCTATCTCAGCAGCAGTTAAAAACCTCCCTCCTTGTCCCCTGGGTCTACGCATTGCATGCTTGTGTCTTGATTCATGTAAATATGGTTTCCTACCTCTTGCGATTTTAAGATTTTCTTCTAATTTCGCTCTTGCTATTCTTCTCTTTAGTATACGATGGTATTGTTTTGCGTTTACGTAGAATGGTTGTTCTGCTGCTGTTGTTGTTGTTGTAGTCATTGTTGTTGTAGTGGTGGTGGTGGTGGTTGGTGCAGTGGTAGTAGTAGTGGAAGTTGAACTGTTTGGGATATTGTTGATTTGGTATTGGTATTGGTATGTATTTGATGGGTCTTCGTGTGGTGGGTACGTTGGTGTGGATGTTGTTGATGATGAGGATGTTTCTGGGTGTTGGTAGTATGTGGATGTGTAGTAGTTGTTCATTGTTTGTTGGTTTATAAATTATTATGTAAATTTGTATAGATAAAAATTATTTATATGTTTATCTAAATATAAAATTGTTTATATAAAAATGAAAAATGAAAATATTTTTATTTCATTCGAATCCGAAGACGGATATTGTTTTTTTTTTTTTCAACTTTTGTAGTTATAAGCAGTGAAGAGATGGTGGTTATAACTTATAACTTGTAACTACACCAATAAGATTCCATTTGCAATTTATTCAGAAAACAAGTCAAATCGTCAAATTTACTACCAATTTATATCAAATTATAAGGAAATTCCACTAATTGTTAACATCCCATATTGGATCAGGGCTTCAAAGTTTTTTTGTATATTATTTTGAGTATCAAATTTATATTTATACAAGAATCAACAATCAATAATAAATAAATTAACAAAACATAAAATGGAGGTGGAAACAGCTCAATTGGTGGACAAAGATGCATCGTACATCTTCCAACAATACACGATCCCACAAATCCACACCATCAGATCCACAATCGCCACATCAGCATCACTGACAAATGAAAAATTATCAATACTTGTCAACAACAAATACAGAGATTTCTTACTTATAAACGACAAGATTAGTGTAATGAATGATATCTCGCAAAGTGTGCACACGCAATTATCATCGCTTGTGTTCCATCCTTCGCAATTATCTGTGGCTCCTGTTACAACATCACGATACAACAAAACGGTACTCTCATACAAGATCCATTCAAATGTTGACAAGTATCTTTGCATTGCGTTAAATAATATATCAATGGAAATTTTAACATTGTCAAATGTCACAGTTATAGCACAGGAAATGCATGCGATCTCAGTTTCATACGATACATCGAATTCCTACACGTACAAGAATTTACTCTGCAAAATTAATAAATTCATCGTATTTGAATTAAAAAATATAAGAGATTATGAATCTGATAAAAAATTAATAAATTTATTAATGTCGTTGGTTATATTGAATGATATTAGTTTACAAAAAGTGTTGGTTGTGTATCTTTCAATTAGAATTGAGGGAATTTCCACAATTAATGAATTTTTAAATTATAATCTAATTACTATTTATTATACTTATTTATTCCAATTTGAAATAACTAATAATTTATTACAAAAATCTGTTTGGAATTTCAAGTATTTGGAAAATATTAAACAAATCCAATTCCAAGTGCCTACAAAAAATTTAGATGTGGTGTATATAAATAATGAAATCCATAAATTTAGATCCAATTTACACAATCAAATCATAAATGAGTATGAAATTTTAATATCAGGTAAATCAATAGATGAAATAATTCAATTTTTCTTAAATTGGAAAAAAATTGAATTCATAAGTGATGAATTATTAAACTTGACATTAATTGAAATTGATAAGTTAATTGATTTAAGTATTCCTGATATCGAAAATGGTGATGGTGGTGGTGTTGATAAATTTAATAATTGGGTTGATAAAATAATAATAAATTTTACAAATATTATACAAATTGGAGATAAAATTGGGAAAATATTAATAAATAACAAAATATCACAATTATCTCAAAAATTATCAATATACATACAGGATAAACCCATACATCAATTATTCCAAATAAAAAAAAATCTAATAAAGTTCATATCAATTTTGGAAATACATATAATAACATCAAATTTTAATTTATTAAATGATTTTTCAAAATTAATATTTTCCAAAATATCTTCTTTAAAACTAATTTCACAAGATTTAAATACCAAGATCCATAATCAATACACTCTGGAAAACGTTTTGCAGGATTCAGTTATTTGGGAATATGAGGATATACCTCTTCAACCATCCATACTTTTAATTAAAAACTTGTACCAATTGTTTAATTTTTATGATTTGGATCAGGTGGAAATCTCACAGTTGAGGTATATGATATTGGTGGATTTGACGAGATATTATATAAAGTTATTGAAATTGCCATGCTTGGTGAAACAGAGATATTTGATAACTGTTATGGATTACATGTTTATTTGTAAATTATGTGGTGTCGATGTCAATAATGACATTGATGTGGATGACAAGTTGAAGAAAAATTTAAATCATTACTATAATTGTAATAAATTATTTTACTGATAGTTACTGATTTTTGCATTTGCAAGATATATGCTTTAATTGAATTAAATCCTACAAATTGACAAATTGTAACATTTTAATCGTAAATTAACATAATTCTAGCATTAAACTGACAATATTCAATCAATCTTTATAAACAGGTGGATCATTTTCTCCGGCATTAGATTTGATTCCAATATTCTCCTTACCTTGTTCCATCTCAATTTTCGATACATTTAATTTGGAATCATCTTTATTCAATTTGCTCAGGGGGGTATTAGCTGGTTTCATCTTAGGTATCTGTGCCTTATCTTCTGTGGTTGTGGTTGTGATTTTACTCTTATTTATACTTGGTACTGATGGCTCATGTTCATTTTCCAATTCATGGTTTAGCTTATTGTGCATCTCTTTGTTTCTTCTCAAGGCTTTGGCTTTAGCGTTATCCAACTTCCTTCTTACTTCTTTTTTCCTCTCTTCTTCTTTCTTCATCTTATCTTCATACCACTTTATCATATTAACAGGTTTTTCTCCAAACACAGCTTCATATTCACAGAATAAACAGCATCCAGCCCAATCAAGGTCTGAGTCTTTGGGGTTACCTTTACCACTCTTGGTTTTAACTTTATTTGTTTTCTTATCATTGTTGTTGGTTGATTTTTTTTCACTAGTTTTGGGACCATTATTCTTGAAACTATGATTATCCAAGATATTCAAATCTGATATTGGAGGTAATTTTGTTTTCAATCTCTTTATATCATTATTAAGACTATTCAATTGTTTCTCTATATTATTTGAAGTGGTGATCAATTTCCCCGTGGAATCATACTCAAATGTGAACTCACAAGAAGGAGCATCCTGATCAAATTCATGGTCTTTATTATTCAAATTCAAATTTATACTTCTGATACTATCTGTATTAAGAGAATGTGGGACAGCACTTATATCTTGATTGCTTAAATATTTCCTCTTCAAGAACTCTGCACCTTCTGTGACTTCTTTTGAAATTGAAAAATCACCAGTCTCCATCATTTCTTGTATCTTTTGTTGTAAATAACCTATTTCAGCTTCAGCGAGTAATGAATATTCAGGTAAAGATGAATTCTGATCTGATTTCTTTATGTCACTCAACGATATTTCTATGTTTGCCTTGTATTTGGATTCGAAATCTTCCAAGTTAGGCTGCCAGTTCTCCAATATATCACTTTTATTTGAGTCTAAAGCTTCTAGTAATCCGTAATCAAATATAGGCAAAGATTCTTCCTTGGGGAAAGGACTGTAGTTTTCTGTTTCCTTTGGATCCAGGCTGTTGAGATGGGACTCCTGCACTTTCTGCAACGCCTTGAGGAACTTGGGCGAGTCCAAGAACTTTTCATGGAGCTTCAAGTTTGTGATCTTTGTTTGTGCACTTTTATCATTTTGTGTAACTTGAGACATTTGTGATTGATAATCAGATTGAAATGTACTTTTTCTTTCGGTTTCGTAGGTAGTGGTGGATCTCTATAGAAAGAGTGTGGACAGAAGACAAACAGTAATGGGGAAGAAGGCAACAAGATGGGAATATATCTCTTCAGGATCAGTTTCAGTTCTGCAGTAAAATTCAGTTTTCTTTCTGTATAAAAAAATTGTAAAGACTCCGTTGAATCGCTTGCAAGAGCCCTGTGTGTGCGGTTACCCAAATTTGTTCCAGGCTGCAAATTGTCGTTTTCTTTTGTTCTACAACGAAGATTGTGAAGAGATTGTTTACATAAGAGTAGCGGATAAGCTGTAATGGTTTAATTCTTCTTGAGTGTTCTCTGTTTCTCAGCATTCTTGACAATCTTTTCATCAACAAATAAACCCTTTCTGGTTCTGATAGAGTTCATATATCTTCTTGCAACATTTTCTCTATCAGCAGTATCACCAAGTTCTTCCAATTCCTCCTCTGTGGTTGGAACCCAGAATGGATCTTGATCCAATACTTCAAAACCAGAGAAAATCAATTGAGGTGATGCTGCCCCCGATGTTTTCTTACGAATATCTTCTGAAAATCCAAAAGCTTCTGCTACTGGAATTCTAGCTTCAATAGTGAAAAATGGAGTTCCTTCCTTCATTTCTTCTGACAAGATATGTCCACCTCTTTTCTGGACAACACCATACACTTTACCAAGTACTTCTGCAGATGCTTGAATATCACAAGAATACATGGCCATCATAAGACGGGGTGACCAGTCTAAAAATCCTTGATGTATGGAATCTCTAGTACTGGTTATAAGTCTACCGGCAAGATTTATCACTTTATTTTCACTGGTTTCTTCAACTTGCTCAATAGATGTAACACAAACTGCAACACCTTGCATTGGTTCAGCTGCTAATGGACCCTCATTCATAGCTAATTGGAACCCATTCAACAAACTTGCTTCATATGAGAACCTGGCTGATATATCAGTAGGATCAAATATATTTCGTAATTGTTGTGTATTTGTTGTGTCAATTAAAAGATTTGGACCAGTTCTTTTGCCTCCAAACCCAACGATTTTATCAACAATCCCCTTCCAGAAATCTTTACTCTTATCATCTAATTCTTCAACTAATGCATCCAATTTATCTTTGAACTCTGATGTGTCCATAGCAAAGGCTCCAGATATATTTTCATATAAATCACCTTTTCCGGCACTTTTCAACTCTTCAATCTTCTTTCTCTTGTTAACGATGTTATTTATAGTCTTTTCATTATTTATCAAGAATTTGGTAATTGCCTCTGGTAACGGTCTTGTGTTGAAGTTTATGACGATACTCCCCATAGTTAATTGAATACTTCCTCTTCCCAATTCTGGGTTCTTAGGAGCGTTCATTTCAGCTGTTTTAAAAATGGATTCTCTATATGGAATTACAGGCTCAGAACTAGTGATTTCGATACCAGCAAATCTTTCTCTCAAATCTTTCAAACATCTTTCCAAATGTAATTCACCAGCAGCAGCCAAAATATGCTCACCAGAATCTTGCAAGAATGTTTGAACACAAGGATCTGCTTGATTCAACAATCTTAACCCTTCTTCTAATCTATCCATTTGGGTAGGATTCACAGGTTCCAAGGCAACTCTAACGATTGGTGGTGAAGTGATATTTAAACCTGCCAAATTAACACCTGTTATTCCGGGGGTAATCAATGTACCATTCTTCAAGACTTTACCAGCTAACCCTCCAACACCAGCAATACTTCCAGCAGGGACTTCGTCCAATATGACCAACTCTCTACCCATAATAAGATAAAGTTCAGTAATTCTAACAGTATCTATATGTTCACTTGGTCTCGTAGGATCATATTTTGGTCCCAAAACAGACAATTCTTGTCCGACCTTTAATGAACCAGAATAAACTCTTGTAAATCCTATCAATACTTCGGGTGCAATTTCCATTAATGTCTCTTCCTCTTCTTCTTCCTCATATTCAAATTCAAAACTTGGATCAAATCCATTGCTTGTGCTTGTTACTGGAGCGGTTCCAACAACAGAAAAATCATCATCTTTGATTTTTAAATTTTCAAATGCTCTAGCAGCCTCTGAAGCTTTAGATGCAGATTCTCTAGCTATTCTACCTCTTTCCATCATTTCATCAGCACTCATTCCAACAGGTTGATTTTTAGGTAATTCAGATTCTGGGATTGAAACCATTTTGGAGACGTAAGCACTAGTAGGCCCTGTATTTGAACATTCCAACATACTTTTTTCTAATTCTTTGTCGATCAATTCAAAACCAGGAGCATTTTGCAAAATAACTGGAATTCTTTCCTTTTGAGAAATTAAGGGAGAGGGTATTTTTTCAATCACTGTTAATAATACAGCAGTAGATACAGGTAACCATTGACCGAAGATAGTAGTTAATAAAGCTCTTGTATCTTTTGATCTGAGATCTCTTGGTTGAATTTTCAAATTCAAAGCAGTAACAATCTTTTCTAGTTTTTCCTGGTTTCTATTAATTAAAGTATTTTCGTACACAGCCCAAATATTATCCAAGACTAAAGAAACAAATAATGGTTTGAGATTTCTACCCTTTAGACCTTTGGATGTAATGACTTTTTTAGTCTTTGGATCTAAATAGAAATCACCCCATAAGACTTTTTGTAAATTTTCTCTCTTATAACCCAATTTCTTTTCATAAAATGCAGCAAATTGAGATATGTTGAAACCCCATCCATCTATAGCTGAAGCAAAAATCACATTATTTTTTTCAGCTGCAAAATAAATATCTTGATCATCTTTTTCGACGAATTCTTCATTCTTATTCTTCTCTAATCTTTCTCTCCATAATAAATCATCTTGCATTCTTTCACCAGCATAGAATGACCCAATGATTGAGTTAACTTGTTCGATAACTTTTGACAAATGTTGGAAAGCTTCTAGTGGGGTCAATTTTAACTCTATAATTAATCTATCTATTTTATTCAATACCAACACCGGTGTTAATTTATCGACCCATGATTGCCTCAACACATTAACCGTTTGTGAACACACACCTTCAACAACATCTACTAACACAACGGCACCATCACATAATCTTGAAGCTGTTGAGACTTCTGAACTGAAATCCACATGACCAGGAGAGTCAATTAAGTTGATCAAATGCTCATTAACCAAAGGTTCATCCGAGTCTGCTTGTTTTCTCAAGACTCTAAAATATAAAGAAATAGCAGAAGACTCCATAGTAATACCTCTGGCTTGTTCATCTGGTCTCGAGTCCAAGTACCTGATCTTACCAGCCATTCTTTGGGATATGATACCATTACTAGCTAGCAAAGAGTCACTGAGCGATGTCTTCCCATGATCGACATGTGCGAGGATACATATGTTCCTGAGAGTTGAAGGATCAGACTGCAATGACTTTAATTTTTCTGGTGATATTCTCATTTTATGATCTCTTGCCACTATATTATTCCTATGAGGTCCTCGTAAGTAGCTCTTTTTCTCGGTGAATGCTGAAATCTATCTATCTTGTGCGTTAAATGAAAACAGTAACTTAAAATCAGTGGGACTGTGCGGAATATGAGGATAATGTTAACGTTGTTGGGCGTCAAAAGTTGCAGAGAGTTCAAACTTCATCTTCAATATTTTCGCAACTCATCTCAGATCTTATTTTTTTTTTTTTTTTTTTTTAATTTTTTAATATTTTTTAATGATATTATTATATAATCTTCTTTACGACACTACCATGTTCTGTTAGGAGAATCGGAATTTTTATTAATGATTTCTCCGTTTTCCACCTTTCTTTTCAATAAACTCCAAAAAAGTCCTGAAAAATAATCATGGAGTGTCCATTATGCAACGCTCCATTAACAAAGATATTGATAGAAGAGAATTTGGGTTTGATATCGTGTTCCAGTGAAGCTTGTATCTATCCATTCAATTTGCCAAACATCCTGTCAAATTATGTCATAGTGACCCAGCAAGAAATATTGGAAAATACTAAAAGAAAGATGATCAGTAACAATGTTAACCAAAGAATAGCTGAATTCATTGCCAAGGCAGATTGAATTAGTACCATCTTCTTGTAAACGAGAATCAAGCAGCGTGCACTTTTGTTAGTGAACATCAAACCTGTGCCGCTGAGAGCATCAATAGTCGGCTCAAACAGTGATGAATCCAAAATAACAGAGGTCCCAGTTCTACATGATTTCAGTCTTTTAAAAGTATGAATTAGTATGCAAGATATATAGAAGTGAATAGATTTTTGAATATTATATGAAAACCAATAAATTAAAACACCATGCTGGCTGTTCTTTCATCATAATCTTTTTTTTCAAAAGTGTTGACCCCATTATCAGTGTTAGCAACAGAGAACTCTAAATCATCAGCAGTGATCATATCCCAGTATTTATAAACCATCATAACTGCAAATAAGTTGCAAACAGTACCCAAAAATAATCCATCGATATAGTGAGAGGCATGTTCACAAATAGTTTGACTGAAGACATAAACCAAAATCTGACCAGCTACCAAGAAAAACACACAGAGGAAGATGGCACCTAATGGCCATAACGAATCTAATGCGAAGAAAACCAAAACCAATTGAGAAACAACATAAGTAGCTAAAAATAAGGCGTTAATAATATACATCACAACGAATAATGTAGTTGTATGGGTTGAGTCCAAGCTAGTATTCCATTTCTTGAAAGTGATGATGGCGATCAAAAAATCAAAGATGAAGATCAAGAGTGAACTGACTCTCAAAAATAACATTGATCTCTTAGTTCCATCTTCCCAAAATTGGAAATATAAGAACCCATTTATCATTAAACACCAACAACAAGCAGCCGCCAATCCTATTTGAACAGCAGCGAAATAGCCATATGATTCCGTTCCAGGAGGAGTAACACCACAATCAACAATAAGAGAAGATAAAGTTAAACCAATAAACAAATCAAAAAAGAACAACATCTCAGATCTTCCTATGGCGGTATATTTAGCTCTGACATTGAAAATGATAATCAACAACACCACGATAGCTCCGAAGTGCATGAACGCATTTGCTATTTGGAAAATGGTTGTGTTGGCCAAATCAACTGTTCTAGCATAACACATTGGCAATATACCTGTTTTGAAGTAATTTGGATCAGTTAAAGCAGATGGGGCTATAACTGAACATAACGGCAACGATGTCTTTGAACAGATATCATAGAAGTTTCCAAAAGCCATTCTGGAGTCCTTTTCTGTTGTGAAGATGAGATTAAATGTGTTTTGTTGAAAGTTGAAACCTCGAATATTAAATTTGTATCGAAATCTGATCTCGTTTCTTGAATTATCGTTTTAACTTTTGATCGTGTCAAAATTTTTGTTTTAAATTTAAATTTAGATTTATCTCTATTTTTGTTTCACTTATTAATGTTAGAAGAAAGGGCACGTGACTGACAAAGGGGAACAAAATTACTATATTAGTAAATGAACAATATGCAACTCAAAACGGTGATGCGTTAAACTCGACCAAAAAGGAAATATCTACAAATCTCATTTCAAATAATCATGAATATTCTATTAGAAGACATCACTAATTAAGCATAATAGTGAAGAAGTCTAGTTAAGAAAAAAGACCTGATTTTGTTTGATTTTATCTGAAAAATGATCTTTCATGAAAACCATCCTTGATGAAGAATTAACGATATAGAAAAAATAATAATTGAAAAACCATTTGATCCACCCATTATCGTATCTTACCAAGTTCCAATCCGTGCTGAAAATATAATATAAAAAAAAAAAGAATTTGGTTTCCTACGTCTAGTATCTGAAATCACCATTGATCCATGAGTTGACCATAGCTAAGGAGTTTTCTGGTTGATCATAAGGAACCATATGACCACCACCGAAGACTCTTAAGAAAGTAAAGTGATCATAGTTCTTAACTTCACCAGCTTTTTCGCCATTGACTTTCCATGATCTAATTGATTCTTTAGCAAATTCTTCTTGATGAGCCCATGGTAAAACATCAGTCCAAGCTTGATTTCCTAACCAGTTACAGATGAAATCTTTGTCACCTGCATAAATCAAGACAGGTAAACCAGAGTCTAATAAATCAGTAACAGCTTTATGGTAAGGTTTCATCCAATCACCACCAAATAAGAAGTTTCTGTTAACATCAAAGTTACATGATTCATAATGATCAACTTCGACACCTAAAGCTTCCTTAACAACATCCTGATTCAAGTATTCATCTATGTATTCCATATCTTTGTAACATAATTGACCTTCACACATAGTTCTCATATCATAAACATTTCTACCAGTCTTTTGATAAGGACCCATTTGAGCATTATTACAGTATATTGAAGCTGGAACACAACTCCAAACAGATTGAGATTCATAACAATTTTCAATCAATGATAAGCATCTTGGTTGAGAGTCTAACATAGCATCACATTCTTCTTCTGGTAAAACAGATGGTTCACCACCGTCACCACAAGCCATTGGTTCATAATATTTGTATTGAGTTAATGGATCAGTTAAACCATTACCAATCATAACAGATGTTAAGTTGAAAGATCTTTCTGGGTGCGATAAAATTTCAGTAGCGAAAACAGGAATATAATGACCAGCATAAGATTCACCAGCAATATGAAAAGGCAACTTTGAGTATTCTGGGAATTGTTGATAGAATAATTCTAAGAAAGCATAGACGTCTTTACCAGCAGCAACGGTAGAAGAAACTGTTTGTGAAGAGTATGAATAACCAACGTTAACAGGTTGATCTAAGAAGATAACTGAAGCATTGGAGTTCCATGAATGTGGGTTGAATTTAGGAGTAATTTCCTTACCGACGGAAGAAGGACCTAATTCGAAAAATAAACCAGTTAATGATGAACAACCTGGACCACCATTTAACCATAAAATAATAGGATCATTTTTAGGATCATTTCTTGATTCAAAGAACCCTATAAAGATTAGTATTTGTTCTCTCTATCGGTAATTCAACTCTTCAGATCTATGCCGAATAATGTAAGACCTCGCATCTAAACACACAAAAAAAATGTCCTAAGCCTTTTGTCTCATCCAGAAATATCAAAACTTTTGGACCGAGAGGGTGAAGGAATAAACAAATGATTGAGGAATTCAATTGTGAAGTGTAGACAAAAGAGATTGAAAGAAAATATACGTACAGTAGAAGAAATGTTTATCTTCATCTTCAACATCCAAATAACCACTATATTGTTTGACTTTATCAACACCCAAGTCAGTAGGAGTAGATTTGATTCTCAATCGATAATTTGGCAAATCTTTGTTAGCAACATGAAAATCAAAGGTATTTTTAGGTTTTGGAGTAAATTTAAGAGGATTGGTCTTTAAATTCAAGTTGCTAAAAGTCTTTGGGAACTTCATAGTCATTTCAGACCACAAAGAATAAGCATCTTTAGGAATATCTTCAATTGGATAGTTCAAAACCTCAGCAATTTTCTCGATAACTAGGTTCTTAGTATCCTTGAATGAGTTTGATTTTTGGAGTAAAGGAATTTGTTGCCCAGAGACTTCGTTTGCAAAGTCGTTAATTGATATAGCATTGGCTGAAACAGCAAGGACAATTGCCGACAAGATTGTTGTAGAGAACTTCATAGTGGTACAACTTGATAATAAAGCCAATTAAAGAGATAATCAACCTATTTACCAAAATGTGTAGTAAAATAATAAAAGAAAGGAGAAATAGATAACAAAATTTAGATGGAACAAAAGTAGTTTGAGCAATTGTAAACAAAGATTACCCTGACGGTCACCGTTCTCGTAATCGCATCGAAATAATCTAGACTTCCGCATTAGGAGAGAAAATGAAAAGTACATCAAGAGGATAATTAATTAAATTTATATTACCAGATATTAGAGCATTCATACTGAATATAAATATAATCATTAAACCATCTATTCATAAAGAATAGTTCACCAACTCACCTTGCACCTTCACGAATATTTTTGTTTTTTTTATAGCGATTTTCTGATTTTTTTTGGAGTTTTATAATGATTTAAATTTGTTAATAACACATGTGATGAAATCACATCTTTGAATGGTAAATAGAACAAACAGATAAAAAAATATAGGATAAAAAGAAACATTTGAAAGAAAAAAAGATAAATAAATCAAGACAAAAACAAAAATTTAACATATAATTCATAAGTCATAAAATTTATATTTGAGGTTGATATTGTTGTTGATACTGTTGTGGTTGCTGTTGATAATTATTGAATTGAGGTTGGTATTGTTGAGGAGGGAGTGGAGCTTGCTGGGTAAATTGAGATTGTTGCTGGTTAGTTTGCGCTTGTTGATCATCGGGCTGACCTTTATATTGATACCCGTTTCTTACACCATCATTACCCTTTGGTAATTCATCAATTTTGAATGGTCTTGGAACAGCATCAGAGTTATCAGCAACGTATAAGGATTTATCGATGTTTGCTGGAATTGGTAAAATTTCTGTACCCAATTCTTGTTCAATTTTGTATAAGTTGAATCTATCATTCCAATTGATTAAATTAATTGCTAAACCTAAATGACCAAATCTACCGGATCTACCAATTCTATGTAAATAAGTTTCAGCATTTTTAGGGAAATCAAAATTGATAACGACATTGACTGCTTGAATATCAATACCTCTGGTTAAAAGATCTGAACAAACCAAGTTACGGACTTTCCCCTGTCTAAATTCATGGAAGACTTTATTTCTAGCAGCTTGAGGCATTTTAGCATGTGAATAATAACATGAATACCCTAAATCTGTTATTTTCTTAGCTAATAATTCAACTCTATTGGTTGAATTACAGAAAATAATTGATTGATTGATTTGTAGTTTGGAAAATAAGGTATTTAAACAATGTAATTTTTGTTTCTCTTCAACGAATGCGTAAAATTGTGTGATACCTCTCAAAGTTAATTCATCCATAAGATTGATTTCATATGGTTTATTTAAATGCTCATCCATAAATGCCTTTACAGCTAATGGGAAAGTTGCTGAAAATAATAAAGATTGTCTTGAACGAGGGAAAAATGATAAAATTTGTTCGATGATATTTTTAAATTCTCTGGAAAGCATCTTATCAGCTTCATCCATTATAAATAAAGGACATTCTGAAAAATCGGCAACATTTCTTGAAGCCAAATCTAAGACTCTACCAGGTGTACCCACAAGGACATGGACTGGATCATTTAATCTCAAGATATCATCTCTCAAAGACGTACCTCCTGTGGTAACCATACAACTTATACCAAGATGTTTACCTAATGTTCTAACGACTTGTGAAGTTTGTAAAGCTAATTCTCTTGTAGGAACCAAGATCAAAGCTTGAATTTTATTTAATTTTGGTTTAATTTTCTCCAATGCTGGAATACAAAATGCTGCTGTTTTACCGGTACCATTTTTAGCTCTGGCTAAAATATCTCTTCCTGTTAATGCAATTGGAATTGATTCTTCTTGAATAGGCGAAGGTTTTTCAAAACCTGCTTCAAAGATACCCATCAACAATTCTCTCTTTAAATAGAAATCTTCAAATGAGTTACCTTTTGTCTTTGTAACATCTTCGGTTTGTGGTCTTGTATCTTTGGTGGGTAAGTTTAAGTTATCTTTCCAGTTTCTAATTTGTTAGTAAGACGCTTTGATTTTACTTTTGTATTGATCAATTACAATCAATAGTTGATCATATAATACAAATAAATAGGTCGGATACATACTCTTGTGACATGATTGATGGATTAATTGCTGGTTAACGGTGTATTTAATGTGTTATAATGGGTGCTATCCTTATTGTAGATTTAAGTTGTATAAATATAATATCAAACGGATTGAGTATTGCTTGTGATATAGTGTGGCTATAGTCTTATTACGTCTGCTGAATATGGCGATATTCTAACAATGATTTCTTAATGTGTTTTTTGTTGAGCGTGTTGAGTGTGTTCAGTATTGGATTAAATTGGTGATATTTCTCTGGGTGAAGTATTTTTCTATCTCGATTCTCAGCTTCGACGATGATTTTGGTGTCTGTCATTTTCACGTGCGTGGTGCGCGACTTGGAAATTGGGTGAGTCGTATATTGGTCTGGACACGTAGTTTTAAAATTTATAGAGAGAGATCCCATAATAGAAGATCACAACGTGTTACACAAACACCAACAAGAAACTACAAAATTTATATGATTAAATAGTATACTGAATACCGAAGATGAGGAATATAAAAATGCATCAATTTGTCGACGACATTTGATGTTGTAGTTTGGTGAATATTTCTTTTTTTTTCCCTGTCTGGATGAATAATCTATTATTCATGTTTGGATAGGTTAGGATGGCAACCAGATCAGGTAGATTATTTGTGACTTGGTAAAGATTGACTAGCTTTGGATTGTTGTTGTTTAGCAGCTGCAAAAACCAAACCAGCAATAAACCCAACAAAAATTGAACTAACACTGAAGAAATTGACAGCAGCTTCAAAGAAGACTAATCCTGATAAAGCAATTGGTAATTTGTTTAAAGCACCAACCATTGAGTAGGTAGTAGATGAAGTGACACGAACACACCAAGCTGAACAGTATGAAATACCAACGGAAGACATACCACTGAAAACCATAGCCATAATAGTTGGTAATCTGTTATCTTCTGGGAAATTCAAAGCAAGATTAGCAGAGGACCAATCTTCTAAAAGAAAAGATGAAATCAATAAAATTGGAATTGATAATAAATTATTGTAGTACATAGTATCAAAATCTTTGAAATTAGTCAACTTAATTCTCTTTCTCATGATTAAGACAAAGGCAGCTGAAGAAAAACAGTTTGTAAACATCCAGAAATAACCAATGTTAAAATTGAAAGTTTCAGTGGAATCAGCAGAATCACCTAAACAAGCAATAACTGAAGAAATGACCATAAGAACGAAAGAACCTAAAGCCATGTTGGTAACTTTACCACCGAACCATATAACTTCACCATACGCGATCAAGATGATAGTTAAATTCTTAAAGATGGTATAAACTGGAATTGATAAGAATTGCAAAGCTTTTGAAGAGGTGTAAATCATAGCAACAAGTAAAAAAGCAATTGGAGACCATTTTTTAGCTTCATCTTTATTAAATTGTCTATAAGTGATGATATTTAATGACTTCAAAGTACCAATGGTGACAATACAAACAATTGATTGAACAGCCAAAAGGAAAAAATTCAAATTGAAAGAGTAACCAGATAAGACATATTTGTTAGTAACTGTCATAAGAATTGAAGAAGCACAATATGAAAAAATGGATAAGGGTGCTGAATTAGCAATGGAGAGGGAGGTCTTTTCACTCATGGTAGTAGCTCTGTGTGATGTGAGACAGCAAAGAAAAAAGCTAGGTGGAAAGTCTAGATAAAATCAGATATTGGTGTTTTCTAGTTACGTGTTAATAAATAATTCAAACTGACAGATTTCAAATTCAGTGATATTTCAAGAAAACAGGAAATCGAAGAATATATTTTTCCCTGGTTCTGTGCCCTGTGCCTAGCCTTTTGTTGATCGCATTGTTCATTGTTCACGTATCGCGACTAGTTGATTTCCACATGGCGGAAAATCTATAGAGAAATGGTACCTTTTTAACATGCTTACCCGCTTTGTTTGTTTTCATCTGTTTGCTGTTTATCGAGTGTAGACTGTTACAGCTATAGCCATCTACTGAAGCTACAAGAGTTGAGTACCGTTAATTCGAGAAAGACTCCAGAACGTTTACCAGTTGACCAGTGCCAGTTGGCAGTACCACTTCCCTGGATCTCTATAAAGTAGTTGCTCCGACACTGTAAGCCCATCTAAGCTATTCAACATGCCTGGGAGGAGCTCAACATTGTTACAAATTAAAATCCTTTGTCTTCTTGTTTCGGCTTACATTCCGCTGAATACTATCAAACTTTACGTAGCTCTTCTACAGGCCGCTAGAGGCTAGTGGTTTCGTATTCTAAAGTGTTCCCTTATGAAAACATTTGGTTACGAGCGCTGCTCTGACATTATCTTCAATTTCAGGTTAAAGGAGGAGGTTAGCATCTATTTTAACTTTTGAATATAGATTACTGTTCAATTTATATCAGATGCTTCAATGTGCAATGTGCAATGTTGAATGACCAATGCTGAACACTAGTAATAAATAAAAAATATTTAATAAATCGAGACTTTTATACGAAGAGTTAGCAATTTCCAATTTTTTCGCTATAGATAAAACAATGCCCGAAACTTATACTAGCGAAGACATTCTATATTACCATATCCGGAAGTTAGAAATATCAAATATAAAAAAATTAAAAGTTTCATATTTTATATGAGATGCAACCAGTGAAAAATTATATCTGAATATTAGCAGTGAATAGCTTTGTTACCACAACTCAGTAGAATTCATATACAACCACACAGAATGGACCTTAGAGGCGATGACTTAGATGACGATCTTGAATACGATATTATTCAATCAGAAGGTGAAGGCGTTGCTATAAACGATGACTTGGAAGGTGAACCACAATTTGAATCTGAAGATGAAGATTCTCCAGCAACAAAAACCGCACAAGAGAAATCTACATCCAATACAGACAAAGAAGAGATAGCTGCACAAAAGAAACTCAAATTACAAGCTAAAAAAGATCACAAGAAACAAAAAAATGAATCAGATATAAATGAAAAGACAAATTTATCAAAATTGAAACCAGAAATGATAGTGGAAAAATTGAACAACAAGATAAATAAAAATGTTAAATTATCATCATTAGAATTGGTTGAATTATATTTCAAGCAATCTGACTTCGTTTACACTGGCACTTTCAAACACGATAGAAATTTAACCAACTTACCTAAATTCATAAATGCATTCTTCAAAGATCACTTGAAGCAAAAAGACAATTTCATAACTATATTATCAATGTCTGCTATCAGAAGTTGTGACATCAACAGAGCAACTAAATTAAGAACGGTTAAATTAATCAAGAAGAACAAATTAGAGAATGATATGAAGTTGATAAAAGCTAAAAAATTTCAAATTATATCTGCAACACCAGGAAGATTGATTAAAATTGGAAATGAAGTTAAATTAGATATTATTGTTATTGATTCTTCATATTTGAATCTTAAGAAACAAAATATTTGGGATTTGAATGAAAATTTCAAGATTATTAATGAATTTGTCAAGAATGGTTCCAAATTGTATTTATATTAATAAATTTGCATTTACATTCTGATTCACCTGTAGAACAGCTCTTATAAGAAATTTATAAAACTTTCATATCAGTTTATAATCTCTTGGTTGTCACCTTACTAGCGACCAATCTGTATACGAATCCGGGTAACGTATAAAACGCGAAGGTGTATACCGATTTGAATTTGAATATTTCATAACATTAAAGAAAGAAAAAGAAAGACTTTGTATGAAGATATAAGTTAAATCATGTCCAAATTCAACAATCCGTCGAGGTCCTATGCCAGCAGTGCGAATATGACGCCGGTACCTATACAAACTATCCCTGAGAGTCAATTCAACCACTGGAAAAGAGACTGGATAAGTCCATCAAAAACAGATACCTCAAATGAAAAATTCAGACCTCAAATCAATCAAAATAATAACAATAATGCACCAAAGACATACAATTTCCAAGTCAAGACTTGGGTTGTGGACCTTAACCCAGAACCGATTGAAGATTTTGGTGATGGTGATTATTTGGATTTAAAGAAATTCCAATATATTCCATCTGAAGAGCTGGATATTAAGAGTAAGAACTTAACTGCTGCTGATATCAGAGGTGCTGCTGGTGATGATGGTACTATTTCTGGGTTTAGCTCATCTGCTCAACAGACTAAAGAGTCTGCTGAGGCTGCTCAAGAAACTGCTGCCGAGGAGGGAAATCCTGGAAATATAATACAAGAAAATCCTGTTGCACCTGTTCCAGCAATAGAGGAAACTGTGGTTTCCAAAGTCTCTGAAGGTTTAGAAAATATCGAAAATGAACAAGCTGAGTCTGCAGTGAAAGAAGAATCAGCTCCACAACAAACTGAGGAACAAACCAAACCTATAGAAAATCCAGTTGAATCAAATATAAATGGAGATGATGATGGTGATCATAAAATGGAATAGAATGTATTAGTATTACTTGAAGTATGTGTATTATAAATGTATCGAATGAAATCATGTAATAGTACGCCTACAATGTACGGATAAACTAATATACACGTGTATTAGAAATTACTCTTCTTCAACAGCAACTTCATCAAACTCATTTGTTTCAATATTTGTCTTAACAGTCATAAAACTCAATCCATCTCTAGCAATCTCAGTATGTTTCTTCAAATCATTCCATTGATCATCTGTCCATGTAACATCCATATCACTAGGGTTAACATTCATACTGTATAATTTCTGAAATTTTTTCTTATCGTTTTGTAATTTGATCATTTCAATTGGGTTCCCTGAAGATGATGAAATGATTAATGCTGTAGAGTCTGGTAAATTTGAATATATTTTTTCTAATCTATCATTTAATTGTTTATAAATTTCAAGTAATTCTTTCTTATTGATTTTTTCTAATTCTTCTTTATTGATTTGTGGATTTTCTGTTTGCGATTCAGATTCTTCAGGCCTGGTTAATAATTGTCCTGTAAAGGTCTTTGGTGGGGTGGACCAGCCTTGTGCAAACTCCAATTCTCTAAATTTGGCTAGTATGAAATTGTTTCCCTCAACATATTTAACTATCGCATCAACAACTTCATCATCATTGGAACATTGTACCTTGTCAACACTTTCACATAATTTATTGTGGTTGTAATCAATCGTCACTGATTTAACAGTCTTACCATTGGAGTTCAATCTTGTGAAAAGAGATTCTTCATTGATATTCTTGCCAAAAAATTCTCCTTCGATTAATTTCATTTTGACTAAATCGAGGCATGCTTCACTATCTTCGACTGAAGAATGTCCATCGTTACCCATTTGTATATCTCTAGCAAGGTGCTTTGAAGTTAACCATTTTAGCGAAGCCTTGGATGGTGGACCTCGAGGATGTTCATATACAACAGATGTATCTATGATGAGCGGATGTCTCATATGCAACACATCCAAATCGCTTTCTAACGAATGGCCAATAAGATAATCTTTAGATGATACAATTGATAAAATTTCTTCTTGTATGTCTCTCAAGGTGGTTGTAATATCTTTCAACATTTCTTCTGTGATACCAGAAAATCTGGTCACATAATCTATAATTGGTTCATCAGGTTTAACTAATTTATCCAACACAACTTTCTTATTGAAATCTATGATTGAGACTCTTGTCAAGACTTTACCTGATTCAGCTTGACACATCTCACAATCTAATGCAAAAGTACGAGACCCTTCATGATCGAAATTCTTGGTATCACACCAGCCTGGTAATAATTCTTGTTGGAAATTTTCAGGGATACCATTAGTCTCTGGATGTATTGGATATTCTTGAGCAGACAATTGATCAAAAGTCATGAGCAAATCAGGCAAAATTAATTTCTTTTTAGACGCATCCAAAATACTTTTTTTCTCTTTAGCAGTTAATGGGACATTGGTCAAGGCATGTAACGATGAGAATATGGTCTCTTTATAACCAGGTGCTCTTGTAGGCCATAAAGATTCGAAATGATCTTTGAAGAAACTGAATTCATCTATTGGAGTGAAAGCTTGGGGTTTGACTTGCTCCTTTAATTCTGGGAACCCAAATAGGTCGCAGGACAATCCAGGAATGAAAAGGAACACTATTTTCTTTATTGAAGTTCTGTTCACCACATTGATCCATTTGGGTGACTGTCCATAGTTGGCCAAGGTCCATAATATCAACTCACGTAAGTTGGATATCCCTATCTTCTTTTTGGAGTAGTTTGGGTCTGCTTTAAACTCAGGTGGGACCAAAAACTTCTTTTTCTTGATTTTGGTGACTGACTGGACAGAGGATCTTCTTCTTTTAGGCTTCTTGCTTTGCGTTGGGCCTGCTTCTTGTGAGGACATCTGTGGGTTGGAGAACAGGGAGTTTTTGTGCTGTTTTGTGAATTTCTCCGTGGGTTTTATGAGTGTTATGGCACTTTTGGCTTCTTCTTTACTTGCTTTTAAAAATTGAACGATTTCCTTTCTGTCTATCGATGGAGTACTAATACTGAGTCTGGCAACTCTTTTATGCACCGCATTCTCATCGTCCATGACCTGTAAGTCGCTTTTTTCCATAATCAAGTGCTCCGTCTATCTAATCATGAACATAAAACAGTGGTCAAATGTCTTACAAAAAGGGTCTTTTGAGGCTCTTTCTGGGCTCATTTCTTGTTCATCTTTTGTCAATTTGCTGCGAAAAGTTGAACGAAAATTGAAATTCGCGATTTCGATTTTTTTTTTGACATCTTTTTTGACTTCCGAAAGCGGTAAAATGCGAAAATAAAATACGATAAAATACGATAAATCTATTAATTATTTGTTGTATTGATCGCCAGAGGAAACATAAATGATACAAGATTCAACTGCTGCTGGTTCTCAAAAGATCAGTGAAAAAATCTGTAAGATGTTTCTTTTGTCCCGTGTTGCTCAACCCACTCAACCCGATTCTAGCTGGAGAGGATGTCCCACTATTAAAACTTTTATCTGACATTATCGAATCATCCATATCGTTGGATTCCCTGAACTTCCGCAATGCTTCAGTCTTGCTGGATGAGATGGGTGTAGAACTATTGGAGCGGTCGGGAATATTGTATCTCATAGGTGTGGAAGCTCTAACTGGCACCGAATCTGTAGATGATTGCATCTCGTAAAGCTCTATTAATAACAGATTCAAGTTTCTGTCTGTATGAATGTGTTCGTCGTCAGCAGTAGTCTTGGTGAAAGCTTGATATAGCAAGGGGCTAACGTCTTTATAAACATTTAGGAAGTGTTCAGTGTCGTAAATGGTAGATACATCTATTGTTTTCTCATCTCCTATTATTAATTCTTGATATTGATGTGAAATCTTTTTTATATCTATTGGATTTATAGTATTGATTTTCCCCCACGTATCCCAACCAAATGGTATCAACAAATTATTATTCAAAACCGGTTCAATTTTGGTGGTGGAAATCTGCTGATCAGAATCAATAGGCAACATAATAGTTTGCGATATCACTTGCACCAAGTTGAGTTGTATTGATTTATCTTGATTCAAATCGTATGGCAAATATAGTAACGACGCACCATGTTTCAAAGCTATAATTCTCAAGATTTGTTGCTGATAATCAAATATCGACTGACTCCAATTGTCAGGTTTTATATCTTCTCCTATAACAGCTATAATCAAATGAAATCCTAGCGGGAAATCACATTCTCCTTCATCTAGCGGTAACAAGAAATCTTCATTACTTAGAGAGTTCAAGTAACTATTACTTTTCTTGATGAAGTTTTCTTTTATAACTTGACCGTTTGCAATGAGATCAATACTTTGGAGTTCATTCAATGTTATAGATAAGAATTTGAGCCAGTTGATAAGATACACCAACCATAAATGAGGATTGAGCGACCAGTCTAGCAATGGAATAATGACATAGTCGTCCAATTTGAAGTTGAAGAGAATGGAGTTGATGAATCTTTGGTACTTGAAAGGATCTGTGGATTGGTCGATGGTGTAAACATCTAATTTAGCTGTAACATCGTTGTTTGAATCTTTGTATTCTATAAAAGTATAGCCGATTCCGAGATTGTTGGCAACATCGTTGTGCACTGATTTGTTGTTGGTGAAGAAGGAGCCATTGGCTGAGTTGGTGGAGTATAAATAGTTGATAAAGGTCTTTTGTGAGTCTGGTGATCCTCCTATAAACAGTTAGATACTTATTCAGTTTCTGCCAAAAAACACCCATTACTTACCGAATAAAAACACAGTTTTCTGTAGAACGCTTTTCGAGGATGTTGAGGAGGCAAGAATACGTGTCCAGAGAGAGTCTTCCGCCATTTTAAGCCACTCAATTGCGCTCAAAATATAAAGTTGAAACACCAAAAACAGTGGAGTTTCGTGAAGATATTTGTTGGAAAAGTCGTGTTTCTGGTCGAATTTGCTTTTATCAATAAACAAAATAAAAAATTGTCTGGAACAACAACTTCACAGATTTCTATCAAGAAGCCCAGCTGATTTAATCTGATTTAGTTCAACCAGATGTCGTCTTCACCTGCTAAGCGGAAGGTGGACTACGCTGATGAGGATGATGCTTTTGACGCCATCGTGCACGATCCTCAAGGCACCATGCCCTCAGACCTCTTGAGTTTCATAGGGAAGACAGAACATGCTGCTGATGCCATTGATTTTGAAGATGAAGATGAATTGGCCGATGAAGAGCTACCAGAAGAAGAAGAGGCTAGTGGTACCGCCCAAGATGAGCCATTAACTCTGAAGGATGACCATGACGATTTTGGAGATATGTTTGGCGAACTAGAGGAAGAAGCTAAACCTATAGCTGACCCATTTGATGATTTGTTTGGAGACCACGATGATATGAATACCAATATTGACAATATGGATAATGGAAATGCTTTTAACCAGGACTCGCAGTTTAATGATATTGATTTTAATGATTTGGATTTGGATCTATTTGATGAAAATATCCCACAGAATGAACTTGATGGAGATTTGAACATGAACCCTCCTGATGATTTGAACGATGCTGAATATAAACGAATGAAAGAGCAGGAAGAGTTGCAGAAACTCAAAGACAAAGAATATCGGAAACTACAGGAAGAAAAAAGGAAACGTAAGAAGAGAAAGAAGGAACTCAAATTATTAAAGAAATTCTATCCAGATTTCCATAAAGATGCAGTTTTAAAAATTCACAAACTATTTGGTTCGAAACCAGCTACATTCAAATACCATCCACCAGCAAACGTCAAATTGAAACCTTTAATCCCATCGAAAATCAATCTTGAAGTTGATATCGATCAGAGGAAAATATTCAGATCGAATAATTATAAACCTCCCAAGTTCAATCCCAATGATATTGGAGGGCAAAGGATAGTAAATATTGATCTTGAAAGCTTTGAGCAACAGAATCAATCATCTGAGCAAGTTAATGAAACTAACCAGCTTGATGAATTTTCGAAAGATTTGATTTTATCAACAACAGACTGGAATGATGACTTGATCATAAATGCAGGAGATGTTTCAGAAGATGAAACATTGGTTGGACCACCACTGAAAAAACATAAACTTGAATGTTCCAACGAATGGTTAGATGATGATGAATTGTTATTCGATGGACAGATCAGTGTTGAAAGTATGAATTTGAAATTAGACATGAATGATCCAAATTTACTATTTATGGAAAGTGTTCCTAGAAGCTCGTCAAATAACTTAAATAACAAATTCACTAGCCAAAGAAATATCAAAGCCAAGATTCCAACAAATGAAAAGCATTTAGCTATGAGATTCAATATCTCAAATGATAAATCATATGATATGTTGAAAGAAAATTATCACTCTAAAGTAAGATCCACAATAGGGAATCTTTCAATTGACCATTCTATGCCAGCTGTTCGTTTACAGACACCATACTACAAAGTCAAATTAACCAAACAGCAAATGAGATCCTTCCATAGACCAACATTTGTGGTCAGACCAGGTACAGTCATGGTTTTCTCAAAATTGAAAACACGTAAGAGAAAGAAGGATAAGGGGAAAGATATAAAAGAATTATTTGCAAAATCAACAGATTTGACCTTGAGTGATTCCGCACAAGTTTTTGCAATGGAATATAGTGAAGAATCACCTATAACTCTTTCGAATTTTGGAATGGGTTCAAAATTAATTAATTATTATAGAAAATTGAGTGATGAGGATGTATCTAGACCTAAATATTCAACTGGTGAGACACATGTTTTGGGTGTTCAGGATAGATCACCATATTGGGATTTCGGTTTTGTTGAACCTGGGAATACTGTTCCTACATTATATAACAAGATGATTCGAGCTCCCGTGTACAAGCATGATGTTAAAAATACAGATTTCTTACTTCTAAAATCGTCTGGGGGTGGTAGCTCAACAAGGTTTTTCATAAGAAATTTAAATCATATTTTCTCGGTGGGGCAAACTTATCCAGTGATGGAAATACCAGCACCACATTCAAGAAAAGTTACCACTGCATCTAAATCCAGGTTGAAGATGATTGTATTTAGAGTCATCAATAAGAATAGCGAACAGAGATTGTTGGTTAAAGATATATCAATCCATTTCCCAGATCAGAACGATATGCAAAATAGACAAAGATTGAAAGAGTTTATGGAGTATCAGAGACATGGTGAAGATCAAGGATACTGGAAGGTGAAGAATGAGGCATTGCCAGTTGAAGACGAGATAAGATCTATGATCACACCTGAAGATATATCGTTATTGGAATCAATGCAAGTTGGACAACAATTGTTGGAGGATGCTGGGTATTATTTTAAAAATGATGATAATGATGAGATGTTGGATAATGCTTCAATTAAAGAGAAGGAAAAGGAAAAGGGAGATGGTGATTCAATTGAAGAGCAACTAGCTCCTTGGAATCTTTCCAAGAATTTCATAAATGCTACGCAGGGTAAAGCCATGTTACAACTTCACGGTGAAGGTGATCCAACAGGTGTTGGATTAGGTGTATCTTTTTTGAAAACATCTATGAAAGGTGGGTTTAAAGCTTCTGAAAGACAAATTGAAAGAGAAAGAGAACGTGAAAGAGAACGTGAGCGTGAAAGAGAAAGAGAAAAGGAGAAAGAAAAGGAAAAGGGAGAAAAGGGTAAAGATAAAAAACTTGCATCTCATTCATATAATGTTTCAGATCAACAAAAAGAGTATAGTGAAGAGAAAAAAATCAAATGGTATAAACAACAAACTTCATTACAAATCACAGATCCATATGAATTAGAACAACAATATGAAGAAATTGGAACGGCACAACAAAATAGTACCGAAGAAAATGAAAATGATTTGATAAATGATTCCAAGAACAAATTTTTAAAAATCAACAGAAGAGTAAGAGATGAAAACGGGATAGTTCAAAGGAAAATTGAAATAATCAAGGACCCCCGTGTGATAAGAGCATACATCAAAAGAAAGCAAAGTCTCGATGACGTTGAAATAAACACTGAAGATTTATTACCTACAGATGATAAAGAGAAAAACCAAAGACACCGTAAATTGATTGAAGAACAGTTGATGAAATTACAGAAAAATCAAGAAAGAAGAAACGCAAGGAAATTGAACAAAGAAACTAAATCCTCACAACCTGTGATAAAAGACGT